>SNQJ01S0204843.1:0-16532 GCA_010110895.2 Picea sitchensis
TAGTCAAAGTGGTTTAAGAGATTTTAAAAGGTAAATAATAAAGTGAAGTGATGAGTGTATTATAATTCAAATTGAATACAAAATAAATTATTTCAATAATAAATTCAATGGAGAAATTAGAAGTGGACCCAACCCTAAAATAAGGAAAGTGGGCCAAGTGACCTAGAAGATGTTTTTAAGGAAGCTACTTGGAGAGTAAAAATAAGAGGCAAGGCTCTCTCATTTGAAACAAACTTGAGCATATTGAATATATATATATATGTGTCTGAGGTAACCAAGGATATATAAATCGAAATTCTGAGTGAAGGTGAAGAAATGAAGGCCAAAATGCAAGGAAGGATAAATTCTTTTGATGGTGTTTTCTAAGGTATGTTATTTACAGGTCATCTCACCATTTTCGCTATAATTTTTTTTCTATAATGATTCAGACAGTGAAATTTCTATGTAAGTGAGAAAACATATCCAAGTATCTGTGGTAAAAAATTCAACTTGTGGGTCGTTGTATTTTTGGAGTTGCACTCCATGTAAAATAGGGTTTGTGGCCAGTCCTGAAACTAGTCAAAATCAGGTGTTTCGGGTAAAAACGTCATAACTTCGTCATAACAGATCCAAAATTAGTGAGACAAAATGTGTTGGTTAGGGAACTGTCTTCAGTATGTTGTGTAATAGTTTCAGATCAATTCAGCAAACATTTTGTGTGGGGCACGCTCTACAAGGTCGATCTCTAGAATAAGCCAGAATTCAACAAGGTATGCCATTTTTGCTATAACTCCTTTTTTGAGAGGTTCCAAGTAGTGAAACTTGGAGGAATTGCATAAAACACACTAAATAAAATTGTGTATCCATTTCAGATATTTATACATTACAGGTTCAAAGTTATGATTACTTCAAGTTAGGGTTGTTGACTAATACAAAACTAGGCATGTGAGACTAAAGACAAGTTTGATGAAAATGCTAGTCTCTTGGTTTTAAAGTTAAGGAAGGTTTGCAGGAATGTGATCATATACACCAGGTCTATTACATAGCTACAAATCAGATTTGGATGATGAAATTGATGAGATATTTTGGTTGAGTTACATGTTGAGTAAATGGTTGAGACAAGTAGTTGATGAGTTGGCACATACATGAGGTGTATAGTTGATGATGTTGGTACATATTGATAATTCATAGTTGATGAGTAGTTGACACATGATTGGTACATACTTGGTAAATGGTTGGATGCACTTGTTTATGGTACAGGTTGACTACAGGTTGGTACATGGTTGAACCACTTGTTTATGGTACAGGTTGATTACAGGGTGAGGTACAGGTTGATGCATGGTTCATATTTATTGGTATAGGTTTACAGCAGTATATCTCATAGTGATAGTGTGATAGTGGTTCCATCATTCTACTTCTACTTCAGGGTGGCAAGACAGGGCAAGGACAGGTGGCTTGATAGTGGTTCCACTATCTCTACTCTACTGTAGTAAGATAGGCAAGGACAAAGTGGTTATAGCCACCTCCATTGTGGCAAGAGAACATTGGGGGTTGTAGCCTCCCTTCCTGGCTGTAGAGAGTTCATGAGTTGGAGCTTCCCCTGCTGTAGCCCGAAACTAGGGGGTTAAGAGCCTCCTCCAGCCAGGTACTGAAAACAAAGGAAGTTGGTGCTTCCAATGAATGTAATTCTTCAAGACATATAAGAAAAGCATTCTCAGAGTTTCTCCCGATTTGGATTAATGTGAAACACTGTGTATCGTATGTGTGTGATTGTTTATTTCTTACTATTCATTATTGGATAAATAATTCTACATTGATATAACCTTGAAGAAAAATATTATAATTACGCCATTACTCATTCACCCACCCTCTCAAGAATCCAACACTAACTCCTCTTTTATGTTTCAAATTCATTTTTCCACTTAGTTTATTTTCTAGTCTTATATCTGATCTACCATTTTCAGTGACACCTGGACATCATCTACTAGACCCTAGAAAACTGCACTTTATCTTGCCTAATTGCATTTATCTCCTTTCCTTTTGTAAGTCGAAGGGATATCATAATCCATGATTTCTTTGGTCAGGATCTCCAAGTCAATGTAAGAGGCATATGTTTGACCCGGTAGTCCAATCCTAAATGCTTTGAACTGATTATGAATCTCAAAATTTGTAATTAGATGTTCAACCAAGGTTACTCCTTTTAGTTTTTCCTCCAAAGCCAAACTTGGAGTGATCCATCTTCACCGGGAAAGGAGGTAGCATCAGATTCCTATTCATATAATTTTCATTTTCCATACCAAAATGGTGGGAGGCCTTTAATAAACAATTCTTCAAACAAATCCTTGAATTTTTGCACACTTTTCTCCATCTGTATTGCCTTGGTTTGACCCTTCGATTTTAACATGTTAAGGTTTAGAACAACCCTCCTGGCCTATATGATCAATGTAGTTCTATATTTGACTCCAATGGTATGTAGAAGTTCTCTAGTAGGGATGGAGTTGAGAAGGTTTATGGAATTTTAGGCCCACTCTGATGGTTTCATAAAGTATCATTTCTAAAATAGTGCACCTCAAGCCTGGGTCATGGATGCACATAAGTTGTCCCTATCATTGATGAAATTCAAATACATTCTAAACTCATACCAAACAAATAACCTGTGACATGCTCAGCACCCCTCACTACTACCCCTTTAACCCTTTCATTTCATCCTATTCATCCCTTTCCCATAAGGCCTTGATTCCTCCCTTTAAATTGAGACACCTTTCTCATCCCTTGTTTGCATTTCTATTGTTTCCAACTTCTAGTATTCCCTTGAACCCTTTGATTTCCCTCTTCTCAGTTAACTTCAGGAGATAGCCCTGACAAGCCCCTAGTGTTTAATCCATCTCCAGTAGCATGTTTAAGTACAACCACAACTCCATTCAACAACTCTGCTCTTGTGACCATTTCACTTTTTCTTTGATCTATCTACAACACTTTAGCTTTGTAATCCAATGCCTCTTGATGAAATGTTTCCTTCTCTTGTTCTAGAGCAACCAATTATTTTGTTTGTGGATGCTCTATAGTAGAAATTTTCAGCTTCTTCTTCAAGCTTTCAATTAATTTGTCTTTTTTAGACAATGAGGTTTTCACCCCTTAGGAACCTTCAGATTCCAATATTTTGAACTCAAGTCTCCAAGTAGGGGGCTCATGGTTAGATGCTCCTTTCCCTCAGCTTTAACTATTTTTCCAATTTCATCATATGGGATGATAGTTTTGAGTTCTTCAAGCTTAGACTTAAGTAATCCGAGTATAACATGTCACTGATGTTCTTATGGAATTTGACCTTGTATGGAGTATAAGTAATCATGTTGTCATACCTTACCTTAATCTCAAATACTTTGTCTTCATATGCAATTGTGTTATATTAAATGTCCTCTTCTCTACATATCTCTATTGTGAATAAAGCACATTTATACCGGAAATAATTTCTAATTGGATTAAACTTCATCTCACTCAGAGTAATATTTCCCTTCACTGCTTTTTCCAAATCTTCTTTAGATTGATACACTGCTTCAGATGTCTTGTCAAAGATGTATTTTCTACTACTAAATGTTCTGGAGTTGCCTTCACTTTGAAGTTTACTTTCCTTTTCAACTTCAACAATTCTTGTACCACTCTCCACCATACCCACAATATTTTACTTGTTCTCCGGTCTCTTCCTCCTCCAAATTTACAATCTATGGATTCTATGTAATCTTCATCTTCTTAGGAGTAGTTTGTTGATCATTGGTGCCCATGGTCTCTGAAGTTCTTCTCTTGTTGTAAAAACTTATCTTAGTAACTTTGACTATCAGTTTCTGAAGAGTTTGTTGTGTTTGAATTTGTTTCAAGGTTTCCTCCACTTTTTGCATTTGATTTGGCTAAAGATATGCTCTATATCACATAGTTTTCTGGGTTTTCCAAGGACAAAACCCTCAACATGTTCCATGTCATAAGGGCTTGTTTTCTCATCAATATTCTATTTGATATGATTTGGTGTGGGTCATATATTCTCCCCAGAAGGCAAAACTAAACTCTTTGATCTTTGCTTGAATCTGAGATTAACAAGATTTAGATTTGACAATGAAAGGGCCAATGATAAAAGGGAATTTGAGGTTGGATGCTTTGTGAAATTTTAAGAAATTCTCTATCTGATATGATTATTTGTCTGATGAATTCAAGGGAAGAGACTCTTGGGGTTAGAAAAATAGGCAATATGTAGGGGGATTCATGACAACCATCAACCCAAATCATTGTTGAATGCAATGAATAAAATTTTATTCCCCACTCTATTTTCCTGATTTGGCTGTAGATAGCTCCTCATGTCATCCATAACTCTAGGTAAGATGGTGTTGAATATTAAACTGTAAAACCCCTACATGACTTTGTCGATGAAAATGAGAAATGTAATCCTTTTATATTCATTTGATATGAACATTGTTTAAGGAAATTCTCTTTTATTTGTCTCTATGAAAATATTCAATATATAGGTGTAGTATCTGAAATGCCTTAGAGAGAGAAAAATCACTAGTTTTTTTATGGATATTATCAACTATGAAATTATCAAAATTGATACCTGACCATTGCACTGTACTCATGACATAAAATGTCAACAGAAAACCGAGTATTATCATGACATATCGTGACCGTTGGTTTTCCTAACCACAAATGCATACCAATGCATACTAAAGATGCTTGGATTACCGAGAGGGGTGAACTCAAGAATAAAGATAATTATAATCATTTTCTCAAATGTTATATCAATGTAGAATTATTATCCAACAATGAGCAAGAAGAAATGTAAAACAATCACACACATACACACACATGACCATTGTTTTACGTGGAAACCCAAATTGGGGAGAAAACCACATAATGTTTTTTCTTATATGTAAGTCTCTGAAGAATTAAATACCCATTGGAAGTACCCAACTTCCTTTGTTTTCAAGTTGTAAATCCAGGGAAAGGAGGCTCCAACCTCATAGTTTCTCAGGATACAAACCTCGAGGGAACTCTCCAACTCCCCACTGGCTACAAACTGTATAAGGAGGCTACAACTCCCCTATGTTCTCCTCGGCTATAACTGTAAGGTGGCTACAACCACTGTCTTTGCCCCTGCACTGCCACCAAGTAGAAGTAGAATGATGGGAACCACTATCACACTATCACTTTGGGATATACCGAACCTGTATCTAATAACTTCAACCATGCATTAACCATGCATCAACTTTTACCTCAACCGAATCAACCTTTACCATAAACAGTGCATCAACTATGCACCAACCTCAGGCTCAAACAACCTCAGACCAACCTGTACTCATATATTAAGTGCATCTAACCATGTACCAAGTGTATGTACCAATCATGTGTCAACTAATAACTATGACTCATCAATATGTACCAACATCATCAACTATACACCTTATGTATGTGCTAACTCATCAACTACTTGTCTCAAACTTATGTACTCAATATGTACCTCAACCAAAATTTCTCTCTCATCAATAATTCTTATCATCCAAATATTATTTGTAGCTATATAATAGACCCTATGTATATGATCACATACATGAAAAACCTTCCTTAACTTTGTAATAAATACAATACTAGTATTTGACTAAACTTTTCTTTAGTCTCACATGCCTGGGTTTTGATTAATGCAACAACCCTAACTTGAAGTAACTATAACCCTGAAACCCTAGAATGTGGCAAAGATAAGGAACCCATAAAAAAAATTTCTTCTAAATGTGGTTTTATGCAATTCTTCCAGTAAGTACTACTTGGAACCTCTCGGTGCTGAGTTATAAATAAAAATGGCATACTTTGTCAATTCTCGGTCATTCCTGTAGAGAGGAAATCAGGAGGCCCAAGATGAAATATTTGTTGAATTGGTATGAAAATATTAAGGTGCGAATAATAAAATAATGTAAATTTAACCAAATTATTTTTCTCAACGGAATTCTGGATCCTGGTATGAAGAATCAGACGCTTTTACCCGAACACCTGATTTTGACTAGTCACAGGACTAGCCACAAACCCTATTTTCCACAGAGTGCAACTTCCAAAATACAACGACCCATTAAGATGAATTTTTACCATGTGCACTTGATAGTTTTCTTATCAATGGCATAGAAAATTTCTACAGCCCCTAATAATTACAAAAACGTTGAGAAAGTAAAATGTAGAGATGACTTTGTAAATAATGATACCTTAGAAAGCAATTCATACATTAAAAGAATTTATCCTTCCTTGGTAATTTCGGCCTCTTCTTCACCTTCATAAACAGCCATACAAGCACCTATTAACTCCAAACAACCCATATATATTCACATCCCTCAAGCCAAAATTGCCAAAGTTCTTATATTCTGCCCCCATTTCCTATACTCCAAGTAGCTTCCTTAAAAGTCATCTCTAGGTAACTTGGCACACTTTCCCAATTTAGGGTTAACCCACTTATAATTCTCCATTAAATTTATTCATTGAAATACCCCATTCTTTGTATTCAATTTGAATTATACTACACTCATCACTTTCACTTTATGATTTACCTTTTAAATCTCTTAAACCACTTTTGACTACTTTGACCTTTTGGGGCTTCTAGATGACATATGAGGGTCCTCCAACTTCAGGCCATAACTCTCAAACGTGAGGGAGTTATGTGACATTCCACATACCACATACCAAGAGAAATGGAATAACATGTACCATCCATTCAGAATAGTATTACTTCTCAAACATGTTCCATCCTGCTATCCATCAAACAAACTTGGGTCCACACCCAAACCCAGGGTTCTCCAACTTCACATGTCCATAACCCTCTAACCGCGGAGGAGTTATGTGAGGTTCTACATACCACTAGAAAATGGCATGAAAAGCACCATCCATCTAGATACTTTCCTTGACATCTAAGACATATAAGATAAGCATTAAAAAATAACTCATTTTTGGAGTAGAAATAACTCCCAAATACTTGGCAAAGATATTCAAAGGCTCTCCGTGGAAGTGGTTTCCTGTAAATATGTCTTCCACTTGTTCTTTGTTCCCACATACTCAACTCCATAGTTCTTTTATGCAACCCGTTCCTATAGAGTGATACTTGATTGAATGTGCTTCATCTGTCTTGGAGTGCATCACCGGTATTTTTGAGATACTCATGGCATTTGTATTATCACAATATATTGAAATGGGCTCATCATACTAACCTCAGAGACTGGCTGTGTTTGTTTTATCCAAAGAACATGTTCATAACATACATAATGCAATATACTTTGCCTCGACCGAGATAGAGATACCGATGATTATTTTTTGCTTAAATCCATGATAATACCAAACACTCACCTAAGTATAATCGTTGTTCCATTGTGCTTTGTCTATTATCAATACAACCCACCCAATCAGACTTGTAGGCAATAAGTGATAGTTAGATCTTTCCCTTTTGATACCATAATCCAAACTCTTTTGTTCCTTTGATATCTAAAGATCCTCTTTACCGCTAATACATGTGATTCCTTTGTGTCGCTTTGAATCGTAGGCTACCTCATTTCCAACTTCCTACATTACATCTCGTCTAGATGATGTCACATATAGTAGGTTGCCAATCATTGACCTCAGATTCTATGAGTCAGACTTCGGACCATCATCTTTTCTCAACTTATAACTAGCTTTTGTATGGGAGTGATAATCAGTTTGTAATCTTCCAATACGAACCTCTTTAGCATTTCAATATACCTATTTGAGAAATAAAAATTCCTTTGGTTTCTTTGACGTATCCTCAAGTCCCGTAGCGAAGGATAGTTCTCCAAGTAACGACATTTCACCAATTCTCTGCATGTATTTTGCAAATTTCATTTAATCTATCATCATCACTACCAAAAAATAATATCATCAATATAAACTTCAATTAATAAAATATTACCTTGACTTACCTTGATGTAGAGGTTGTTGGTTCCAGACTTCCTTTCCTCGAACCCCTACTGTGAGATATTCTCTTATCCACCGAGTACCATGCTCTAGGAGCCTGCTTTAGACCATACAAGGTCTTCTTTAATTCACACACATAAAATGTGTTCTCGTGACAATCCAAACTCTTCCTCATTGTTCATTGTAGACTTTCTCAAGTCTGCGATTCGTAAAAGCTTTTCAATTTACATCCATCTAACATACTTTAACATTTTTTGAGCATGCATAAGATAAAACAAACAAATTGCTTCCATTCTCACAACTAGGGAAAATGTCTCCTCCAAACTGACTCTCCAATTCCAGCATATCCTACATACCAATCTAGATTTGTTCCCTGTAACCCCGTCCATCTTCATTCAATTTCTTCCTCAAAACCCATCTGTTTTATCACATTCTTATTCTTTGGTCTTGGAACCACCCCAAGTGTCATTTTCTCTATTTGATCCAATTCTTCATCCATGGCCTTATACCAAAAATTCATCCCTTGTTGGCTCTTCAAAAAATAGCTTCCATTCAATTATAGATAAGAGTGCTAGGTGTTTTTCTTCTGGTGAACGTATTCTTCTTATAGTTTCAAATCCCAGATTCTGAAGATCTGACAAATGGTGATGGATGGAGGAAGGAATGAAGGAATGGAATGGATATGAAATGGAGCCGGAGGAGGATGGATGGAATGGATGGAATGGAGGGAGAATGATGGAAGGATGGATGGATGAGGAATGGATGGATGGATGGATGGATGGATGGATGGATGGATGGATGGAGGATGGATGAATGGAATGGAATGGATGGACGGAAGGAAGGATGGAGGATGGAATGGAATGGAGGACGGATGGAGGAATGGAATGGAAGGACGGATGGATGGAAGGAATGGAATGGAGGAAGGATGGAATGGATGGAGCCGGAAAGGAAAGAGGAAAGGATGGATGGAAGGAAGGAGGATGGATGACGGCTGGATGGATGGAGGAAAGCGGATGGATGAGGAATGGATGGATGGACGGAGGATGGAATGGATGGAGCCGATGGATGGATCTGGATGGATGGATGGATGGATGGAATGGACTGGATGGAATGGATGGAATGGAATGGACGGATGGATGGAATGGACGGATGGATAATGGAATGAAGGTGGATGGATGGATGGAATGGAAGGAATGGAATGGACGGATGGAGGAAAGGAATGGAATGGATGGATGGAATGGATGGAATGGATGGAATGGATGGAATGGATGGAATGGATGGACCAAATCTGATTCGTATCCCTGTAATAGACTGGTATATGATCAAATACATGGAAACCTTCCTTAACTTAACAACAAGAGACTAGCATTTTCATCAAAATTTCTTTAGTCTCACATGACTTAGTTTTTACTAATAACAACCCTAAATTTAAAGTAATTCAGTAACTTTGAACCTTATAATGTATAAAGATTCAAAATTGATACAAAATAATTTTCAGTAGGATTTATGCAATTCTAGTGCCGTACTACTTGGAACCTCCCTAAAAAGGAGTTATAGAAACAGCATACCTTGCTGGAATTCCTCAATTTCTATTATAGAGAGTTTGGGACTGGGAGGAGCATGCCCCGCCATGAAATATTCCATTGAATTGATATGAAACCGCCACAAAATACTACGATCAGAATTCCAACCAAAAAAAATTTCACCCCCAATCGAAGCTGGATTTGTTATGCAAGACCTGCTGGTTTCAATCTTTCATTTGGTTATTCAAATCTAATTTTAAAGGTCACACCTTAAGTTATTTTCTCTTCGCGGACATTCAATTCCAACGAAAAACTTTTAGTCCTGACATGTAAATAGCGGGAGACGCATGGTTTCATGTTACCACCTATTGTTAAACTATATTGCCGCTCTTCGTACCCTCGTAATATCGCCTTGGGAGTTACAAGTCATTAAGATTTACAAAGCCCATTGTGTGAGGTTGTGAAAAGTTTTAAAATCTTACCTCACGTGAAAGCTAAGAGTGGGACCATGTAAACTCCAGTCAAATGATGTCGGGATTTTATGTCAAGCTCACTCTCTCCTAAAAATTGCCTCTGAAACTGGAAGAGGAAGCTACAAAACTTTTACCTGGTAACTCTAAATAGAGTCATCAAGGTTTCATAGTCTGACTATGATTTAATCCCTGATTTCAAGGACGGGTATAATTTTCCTCCTTAAACAATAATTTTGACTTTGCCGTAAGTCGGGAGCATCGAAGCGACCAATTAAAAACATTTAACTTAGCACAGCTTCCTTTGCTTAATTACATAATCATCACATTCTTGTTTTAGAGGGGTCTAAAGGTTAGAGTTGGAGTCTTGATAATGAGAATGCTTCAAATGATTGATTTGAAACTGATTAAGGGAAGTCAAGCCCCAATTATAATTCAATAAGTTAAATGCAAACATAATAACTTACGGCTTTATATGTACTTAAATGTTCTTCACAAGGGCCACTTCGTCCTAATTTTAACCTGAATTTTATGGCAATGGACGGAAACAGCTAACAATGCGTAGCGATATGTTTTATTGCCAAAATTTCCATCTAAAATATGATTGGACCAGTTTCTCGTCAGAAGGACATCATCAATGTTGGGGAATGTCTTAAGATAGGACCCTTTTCTATTTTATTCATAAAGTTCATTTCTATCCCACACAAAGAATTTTTTCTCAAATAACTGCTATATGTATAACGATTTTTATTGCAGAGTTGTTACAATCCTCGCCATATTCCGCGAAAGCATCCAAGGCAAGCGCTATAGTTTCTAAGACAAGGTTCGATAATTATACTCACCCTCAGAAAGGCCATTCCGTATAACTCAATAAGTATCACGTTTTAGGTTTTGAAACGCATGCGGAACTGTCAAACGATTCCAGTTGGGATAATGAGAAAGACTACATGACTACCAAATACAAGATCATCATCTGGGCAGAGATGCATAAAGTAGCGGCCAGGCCACGTTTTCTTCCTTACTATGACATGATTTGATGGGTTCTAGATCATGTAGATATACCTACTAGAACCATCATCAGCGAGCAGGAGGTCATTTTTGGGACCTTTAGACCAGAAAACGCGATGTACAAATTACCACCCACACCAGACTTCACGTACAGTGCAGAGTTTCTAGATGACGCATGGAAACGTGCACATGTGATAAAACCATGCCCGATTTGATTAAGGATTGGGTCTACCACCTAAATGGGTTCAGGAAGACACCAAATGAAATGATCACATCTCTCAAACCGCAGCCCGTCATCGAGTCGGCGATGACCGTGATCATACCCGAGGAAGACACCAATGATTTTCCTCCAATGGCGCCCCTGATAAAGTACCTGCCAAGAGTAGCGTTGCCTCTTCTTCAACTCACAAATAAAGCATTCGATAGTCTCAATTAACCTGGATTACAAAATATCGGATGAAGAGGGAACCCCGCTTCATTTTTCATGCGTCCGCGATACCTTATGGACGCAGATATCCTATGACACTCTTTTTCTTGATGAATTGAGTCGGATCTATCTGGATAGGGCCGAGCTACCCATGTATACCATTCTAAATCTCCCTTTGGGAGGACAGGCTTTGATTTCGATAATGAAGTCTTCGAATCAGTAATGGCACCATGCATGTTGCCATCTTCGAATCCACCACCCGTAGTATCTGACAGTACCAGACAACGAAGCAGAAAGTGGTTGATTGGTGCTGCGTAGAAAGAATTTCATACATCATGGTTTTCGACACCTCCCTCCAAGTAGCTGATTTTACCCTTACTTATACCCGGATGCATCGTTTTTCTGGTCGTGAGATCGCCACCAAACCGTAATCGGCAAGAACCTGAATAAAAAGATACACACCTTCCCATTCATTTTAAACCCATTCATTATTAGACTGTACGCAGCGTCGAGGCAACAACCCCAGAAGATATTACAAATCCTGGTTCATCGAATTCAAGAAACATGATCCACACAAGGTCGTGAGTAATCATTTGGCCAACTGTGGCCTAAAAATATTTGAGCACGAGAATTCGCCTCATGATGATATTTTCCGAGGCACGAAATCTTATGACAAGGTTTTGGCTCGAATACAAGCCTTGTTGCTCGAAGAGCGGGCCGATGTTATCAGATTCCAAGAGCTTAGGCGGAGTTTCCTTCCTCCAGTATTACAGGGTGAAGATCTGACAATAACATAGGAGCAGCAAACAAGAGTAAGAGGCTCTAAAGGTTCAACACTCAACCAAGAAAAACAATAGGATAAAGAAGAGCAAGATGGGGGCTCGAAACAGGAAGTTGAGGATTTTGATCCCCTAAGCGAGCCAACTTCGGTCATTACTCCTGGGAAATCTTCTAAATAGGTCGGAAATCCCATTGACTCCATTCCCCCCCGACAGTCTGCAAAGGAGATCCTGGACGCAGGTTGGATTGTGGGTGAAAAATTGACACCTATATCAGTAGAAGAGCTACCTCCGAATCAATTCTTCTTCGATAAGAAGAGGAAAGAGGTTGTGAGACAAGAACTCTACCAAGTGGCAGGTGTTGTCTCTAAGAAATTTGAAGTTGTAACTGATGGGAAAAATATGAATAAAGTAGAATTCATGACGCAAATAGAAGGAACATTGGGTGCTTTCGCCACGGTGAACCAATATTCAGTCGGGACCCTAAAAGATCAATTAAAATGAAAAAATCATTTGATCAAGATACTAGAGGCTAAACTATCTACAACAGAGGTTGTTTCTAAAGATCAGGCAAGTGCGACTTTAGAGAAAGCAAGAATATAAGATCAAAAAGAAATCAAGCAGTTTAAAGTCGATCTCGAACAGTCATAGTTGAAGGTTCAGACAAGTCAAACTCAGATAAGCCAGCAGGGAGAATTGATAGACTAGGTTCAGGACAAACTAGAATTCGTCGAAGGCTAGGTAATCAACATCGAGATATTTCAATCCCAGGCAATAGAGATCAGAAAAAGGTTATCGACGACACAACAAGGTCTTCTTGTTAAAGTAGAAACAATTCAAAGAAGCTTCCAACTCATTGATCAAGTGTTGGAAAACCTCTCTCTTAAAGAAATGGATGTTGAAGCAGCTCGACTGGCTTTCTAGGAGGCTATTATAGCCACAATGAGAAGGGAAGAAAGCAATAGTTCTAGTTTTCCCATCACAGAGCAGACCAGGGGTAATATCTTGTTGAAAGAATGGGAGTGAAATATATCCGAAGGCAAACAACAAGCTACGAAGCTAAGGAAATCTTGCAAAGAAATTTTCGGCTTGTTAAGTGAGATTTATTTGGGTTCCAATGGTGAAAGTGGCATGGAGATACTGGGTAAAATCAATCTAGCTAAATATATTCTAAATATCAAGGAAAATGAAGAAAGAGAATTAGCTGAGATATCACAAATAACTCAAATAGACACAGTGCAAATAGACAAATGGTTAATTAAACCGAGTATGTTGTTATGCTCTATCAATGACAAAGATCAAGAGGTGGAAGGAAAGTTGCCACTATTGATGAAAGACTGCTATATTTTTTAGGCAAATAATCAAGCTGAGCCATCTAAGTTGATATCAGAGCTGGTGGAGAAGTGCGTTATTTGCAAGGAGAATGCGAAGAGGCAGGTTTCAGGTACCTGATGAAGACAGAGATAAAGAAACGAAACATTTCGACTCCTTTTGATTGTAACCGAAAACCTGTGGAACTATTGAGATTCTAGCGCATAAAAATTTGTATAAATATACATTTTAAAGAAAGAAACAAGGCTGGACCTTTTTGATTAATTGTAATAGAGACTGTCTCTTTTCAAGACCTAATTCAAAGAAATCCGGAGATTCCTAATTCTGTCACTACTGTGTTATGATTTTGTTCTCTCTGTTATTTCATATTCATTCTTATTTCACTTATATATATCTGATGAATGTTGCATTGCAATTTAGTAAAACTTCTATTGCAGTGATTAATATTTAGCTATCTTGTTTACAATTTTTCCTCTGTATCGGCTACTAGTAGGTACAAGACCTGTAAATCTGTAGGTTGTCATATTTTATGCTTCATCGGATCATTTCTTATCTTATTTTTTTCTTCTTCTTATAGAGTGAGATTCTCCCTCGATAGGAGCCTTATTCTATAGACAATTTAATGTTTTTCTCAATAATTCATACACCATTTATTTCAATATAACACAGTTATGGAAAAAGGCCTTTGGTTTGCAATTTTCTTTTAATATTGATTTCTAAAGTTCTCTTTTATAAAATCAAATTGATACAGCATAAAAACTTTCGGATTTCTTTAAGTTTTATGTTCCTCTATGACTGTCCCTGTTCTAATACAACCCAATATCGAACCCGGTTTGACAGATCAAACCCATATCGCTTTAAATCTCCTCGACACCATACTTAAAATGGCCAACACCCGGGTAGAACTTGAACATTCATGGGCTGCAATTGAAAGGGATATAAACATCCAGGAATAGTTGGAAGCTAGACAACGACAACCTAGAAATCAACCCTAGCTTGCTTTCCCGAAAGTATACCCTCCTCCCTTTTTACATCTTACTAAATTTTGGATGCCTAGACATTGTGGTTTTTAAAGCCTTAAGTACAGACTCTAGAACAACATCTTTTTGGCATCGTTGTCAGGGACGAAGTTACAAAACCTTTTCCCTAGGAAGAACGACATATTTTCAAGTTTCACCCTTTGATAGTGAACAAAGAGTGAGCACTTTCTAAAAGTCTTTTCTTATCTTTCACTTGGTGACTCTATGTATAAGTAAGTTGGCATCTGATTGAAGGAATACCAGACAAAACCTATAGAACAAGCAAACTACGCCTATTTTAGATCCCAAGAAAATATTAAAAGCTAGAGGTTTTCTTAAGCCGACTATTGTAGTCTATCAGCTTAAACACCCGCAACCCAAGACCAAAAGTGCTTATGAACCTTCAAATTCGCATAGTACAACTCCCGAAACCACTAATTCATTTTTATTCAGCTCTGTGGTTAAAAGTGAAATCCTTCCGAAAACCTCTGTCGGACACAAAGGTAAAAGTCCGACAGTAAATTTATCAGCAGTTGATATCTCGTCAACTCTTTTTTCAGACTTCCCGACATCGCCAAGTCTCGAAAAGTATACTATATACTCAAATCTCACACCTGCGGGATCCCCTAATTACGTCTTCTGCAAGTTCAAAGAGCCAAGTCCTCGCGTCTCCGATCACCCGTCTTTAGCCTTCCCATCTCACGAAGAAGTTAAAGATTCACTTTTAGTGTTCCAGAACCCTCTATATGATACACCGTTTCCTTATCCAGTAGTACCAATGGCAGCCGTTGGAGGAGGAGGTGGAGGGATTTTCGGAGGTGGAGGAGTTTTAGGAGGTGGTGGGGCTCCAAGAGGAGAAGGAGGCCAAGGGCCTCTCCCTCCTCCCAGAGTTTTTTCTAAAGTGGCTGCAAGATATGCGCCTTTGGTTCTACCTGTCCCTCTTCATGACCTTCTCGAAAATTATATAAAAAACTTACCTAAGTTTATAGAAGAAGGAGACTTGACCGTAGCCGAACATATAAACTTTTCGATCAATTCGTGGATATCCTAGGTCTCGAACACGAAGATGTGTATTCGAGGATTTTTGTCCAAACTTTCTAAGGACATGTATGTACCCGGTTTCGAAGTGTTAAGCCCTAATATTGGCTCATTACCACTTAATTGGGGCATATTAGATTAGTAATGTTATTTTATTTATGTCAGCTTTAGGCCATTATTTTTAATTTAGATTAGTAATGTTATTTTATTTACATCGGCTTTAGGCCATTAAACCTCCTAGTCTCCTATATATACCAAGGAGACATTTTCATTTTGAATCATCTGGTACTTGAACATTTAAGTGGGGTAAAAGGAGGTTGCCCCCTCGAAGAGGCTTATTATCTGAAATTATCTATTTTTCAAGGCGTTGAGTAATTTTCCTGAGGTTTTTCTATGCTATATTGATGTTTGGTTCTTAACATATGGTTTCAGAGCTCAAGGTCTTGGGGTTTCGCTGCTACATCTGAGACAGCGTGGAATTTTCGATATAAATTTTTTTCTACAATGTTTCAGAAGGAATGGCTTGGAGGGTATTTAGAATATGGATCAAGGTACGTTGGTTTCAAAATTCAGCTCTTGAGGCCTTAAACTTTCGGAGATATAGCCTGTACAAGATAGGGTTCTGGAATCATCCTGAAATGAGTTTTTGCAGAATTTTCGCTATAAAAATTTTTATGTAACGTTTCAGACCCTGAACTCCAAGGGCCATTTACCAAAATTAGTTTTCTATCTGTGGTAAAAAGTTCAGCTTCTGGTTCATCCTAAATTTATAGATACACCTTGTGTAAGATAGGGTATCTGACTAGTCCTATTGGCTAGTCTCAAGAAGGTGTTCCAGGTAAAACAATCATAACTTCTTCCCCGAGTATCAAAATATAGTGGGACTGGTTGCATTGGATCGTGGACAGTCTGTAGTATTTTGGGTGCGAGTTGCAGAATTGTATATCAATTAGTTTGTGCGGGGCACACTATACAAGTGAGATCTCCTGGAAAGGCCAAAAATCAGCAAGTTGTGG
>SNQJ01S0204844.1:16279-32811 GCA_010110895.2 Picea sitchensis
CTCGGGGATGAAAGACTCCTCCACACCATTCTAGTCTCAGGGCCAGTTTATCGAGGGAGGTTCGATCCAGCTTATCCTGAGGGCCTAGGTCCATTCTGACAGTTGGGTTTTGTTTGCAGGGGCAGGGCCATCATTTTGAGGGATTTTCTGGAGGGTTATCATCATTCTATATTTGTCTGTAGATTGGGACGTCGTGGAGCCATAGGGGACGTCCTGTGATTCAATAAAACTTAGATCTAGGGAGATCTGCTTAGGGATCATTACATTGGAACTGGGAGTGAGGGGTTCTCTAGCTAAAATCCTATGCCAGAAATCCAACAGAGACGACGGTTCCTCAATCCAATTCTCAGTTTTTCATTTTATGCCCAGTTGCAAGTCACATCCCAAACCATTTCAGGGACTCTTGGCCAATTCCCGCTCAAGGCATAAAAGATTAACGGAGCAACATTTTTGAGTTCCATGAGATGCTGCAAGATTTTTTAGGTGTGGACTAGGTGACTATATTTTCCATCTACTCTCAAGGAAGTGTTTCATAAATTCGACCCCTTAATACAAATGTTGGTTTGCTTCAAACTGAGCAAAACACTAGTTCTCGAAATCAATGAGTAAAGCAACTTTTTAGGCATGGCACCTGGGACTGAGGGGTTCTCTAGGTTAAATCATATCCTAAGAATCCATCGGAGTCGATGGTTCCTCAATCTGAGTCTCATTTTTCATTTTATGCCCAGTTGCAAGTTGCATCCCAAACCATTTCGGGGACTCTTGGCAATTCCTCCTTCGAGCATAAAATCCTAACGAAGCAGCATTTTTTAGCTCCATGAGATTTTGCATGCTTTTTCAGGCATGAACTAGGTGACCACATTGTCCATCCTCTCCCGAGGCATGTTTTCATAAATTGGACCCCTAAATCCAAATGTTGTGTTGCTTCTTACTGAGAAAACCACTAGTTATTGAAATCAATGAAAAAAACAACTTCCGAGGGGTTGGAACCGGGAGTTAGGGGTGTTATAGCTAAAATCCTATGCCAGGAATCCAACAGAGACGATGGTTCCTCAATCTAAGTCTCGGTTTTCTTTTAATGCCAAGTTGCAAGTCGCATCCCAAAACATTTCAGGGACTCTTGACCAATTCCCGCTCAAGGCATAAAAGACTAACGGAGCAACATTTTTGAGTTTCGTGAGATGCTGCAAGATTTTTTAGGCATGGAATAGGTGACCAAATTATCAATCCACTCCCGAGGCATGGTTTCATAAATTGGCCCCTTAATCCAAATGTTGCATTGCTTCAAACTGAGCAAAACACTAGTTCTCGAAATCAATGATTAAAGCAACTTATGAGGCATGGAACCCATGAGTGAGGGGTGCTCTAGATGAAATACTATCCCAGTAATCCATCGTATTCTATGGTTCCTTAATCTGAGTCTTGATATTCATTATATTCCTAGATGCAAGTCGCATCCCAAACCATTTCGGTGACTCTTGGCCAATTGCTCCTGAGGGCATAAAAACCTAACGGAGCAGCATTTTTGAGTTCCGTGATATGCTGCAATATTTTTTAGGTGTGGACTAGGTGAATATAATTTTCATCCGCTCCCGAGACATGGTTTCATAAATTGGACCCCTTAATCCAAATGTTGGTTTGCTTCAAACTGAGAAAAACACTAGTTCTCAAAATCAATGAGTAAAGCAACTTCCAAGGCATGGCACCCAGAAGTGAGGGGTTCTCTAGGTGAATTCCTATCCCAGGAATCCATCAGATTCGATGGTTCCTCAATCCAAGTCTTTGTTTTCATTTTATTCCCAGTTTCAAGTCACATCCCAAACCATTTCGGGGACTCTTGGTAATTCATCATCGTGGCATAAAATCCTAACGGAGCAGCATTTTTTAGCTCCATGAGATTTTGCATGCTTGCTTAGGCATGGACTAGGTGACCACATTGTCCATCCACTCCTGAGTCATGGTTTCATAAATTGGACCCCTAAATCCAAATGTTTCATTGCTTCTTACTGAGCAAATCACTAGTTATCGAAATCGATGAAAAAAACAACTTTCGAGGTGTTGGAACCAGGAGTGAGGGATGCTCTAGCTAAAATCCTATGCTAGGAATCCAGCAGAGATGATGGTTCCTCGATCCAAGTCTCGGTTTTCATTTTATGCCCAGATGCAAGTCGCATCCCAAAACATTTTGGGGACTCTTGGCCAATTGCCACTCAGGGCATAAAAGACTAACGAAGCAACATTTTTGAGTTTTGTGAGATGATGCAAGATTTTTTAGGCATGGACTAGGTGACCAAATTATCCATCCACTCCCAAGGCATGGTTTTGTAAATTGGCCCCTTAATCCAAATGTTGCATTGCTTCTAATGCAGGAGCATCTCAAGCAAGCCAGCGCGGAGATAAAAGACAGTTAGAAAAGCACCCAGTGCAAATCTTGAAACATTAATGAAGTCATCAAGTGGAGGCACACTTGTATAATGTAAAAGGACCTTGAGCGATTCGCTCTTGTCCATAGTAGATAGAAGGAATTTATAGTAGTTAATGAAGGTAGGTAGAATTGAATTCCTAGATTAGACAGTTTTAGGATTCGGAGGGAAAACAGATATAGACACCCTCACTTGTATTATTGTAATATTAGCAAGATCATAGATAAGGAAGCAGTTAGTTGTAGTTGAGAACACCCATGTACAGAATTTATGGATTAATATAAAGAGCTTTGACGTAGATTCATGGTGTTATGATACTCTCTGTGTATGCATGTTTAATGCTATCTTTATGGATGTTTATTTTCTGTTATACATTTTCTTTATGTGTTGTGTATATGATTTCATACTTTGTGTTTGAATTCTAAGAGAGAATAAGGAAAATGAGTTTCAATTGTTTCTCTATCTGAGTATGAGTTCCTGCAAGGAGTGCAATTGAATTGTCCGCAAGGAGTGCATTGACAAAGGGTTCAGAGGGTTGTCTCTGAAAGCTCATATGGAATAGCTTTTGTTCTCATTTCCTCAAAAGCAGAAGTTGAGCACAGGAGCCGTGCAAAAGTGTCTTGTAGTAGGAAGTGAAGTTCGAGGTTTGTAACTGAATGACTGTCAGAGGCTGTTGTTGTGAGTTGTTGATACTTGAGTCGAGAGAGGGATTTCAAGCACTTGAAAGTGTTTGGAGGTCTACCAAGAGGAGTGCCAGCAGGAGTTTTTCGGAAAGACTCGAAGTCGTTGAAAAGCTCAGAAAGATTTGAACCTTTGAAGTCATCGGAAGGAAGGAAGAGGCCAAGTACCTTGAGGAATTGAAAGGAGGCACAGCGACATCATGTTGTAGGAGGACAAGTTCCACACAGAGAAATATTTCATTAAAATTTTGCAGAAGTCCTCAAGGGAAGAGACAAATGAATTGAAATTCTCGTAGAAATTCTTGAGAAGTCACCTTACGTTCGTTCTATCGGCGGAGGAAAGGGGGTTACAACTATTTCCAAAAGGTTCAATCTTAGGAGAGGTAGAGCCGTAGATTCAATCCAATAGGGTCCGTTGGATTTAACCGTGGAATTCCGTTTGGGGTTTTGTGAGTTGAAGTCCCTAGATCTTTGCACGAGGACGCTCACAAAATCATTGAAGGGCAAAGAGATTCCCGAGAAGGGAAAGAGTTATTATTAGGGCCAAAGTAAATGAGGTGGATAGGTGGCACACTGATTTGACAAAGGAAGTAAATTTCATTGACCATTTGAGGGTTTCATGGGGTGATGTCCCGAAACATTTGCATCCGGGTTCACAATCGAAATCCGTGGAGATAATGAGGAGTTGTTGAGAAAAGTCAACCTTGCGGCGCGTTAGTTCGGTAATTAGGGTTTTGAGTCGAGGGACAATTTGCATGACATAGCAACTCTGAAATGTAATAGGAGAAATGAGAAATACCAAGTGTCATAACCCGGGTTTCGGAGATTGAGAGACAAGACTCTTGACCATAGGATTGTAGTGTGAAATGCGATCTCCACGAAGTATGAGAATTTCTCAAAGGTTATTTGTGGTGAGATTTCCTGAAAGGGAAATAGAAGAGTCAATTGTTGAGAGCTCTTGGGGCCAGTGGAAGAGGAAATATCACGTGATAAGTGGACTTTCGACCTACGGGTTGGGAGGGTTACATCATCTTTGGTATCAGAGAGAATCTCAAGCGAGCCTTGAGAATAAAAGAACATTTGGAAAAAGAACCGGTATGAATTTTGAAAATATCTTAGAGAAACATTAATAAGTCATCAAGTGAGCACACTTGTATAATGTAAATGAAACTTGAGAAGATTGCTCTCGTCCTTATTAGGTATAAGGAATTTATGATAGTTAATGAAAGTAGTGAGTGAAGCTGAATTCCTGAATTAAAATGATTTAGAATTCCGGGAGGGAAAACGTATATAGGCACCCTCACTTGTATTATTGTAATAGGAAAAGAGCATAGAGAATGATTAGTTGTAGTTGAGAATAGCCATGTATAGAAGTTATGGATTAATATAAAGAGATTTGACTCAGATTCATGGTGTTATGATACACATGTGTATACATGAATGCCATCTTTATGGATATTTATTTTACATTATACATTTGCTTTATGTGTTGTGTATATGATTTCATACTTTGTGTTTGAAGTCTGAGAGGAATAAGAGGAAAATGAGTTTCAATTTGTTTCTCTATCTGAATGTAGGTTCTACCCAAGAGTCACCGTTTGAACGCCATAAAGGGAGTGCATTGACAAAGGGTTTAGGGATTTGTCTCACAGCTCATATAGAGATAACTTTGTTCTCATTTCCTCAAAAGCACAAGTTGAAAGAAGTCGTGCAAGGTGTGCATAAAGTGAGTAGAGTTTCAGGTTTCGTAACCTGAATGACTTGATGAGAGGCGCTATTGTAGGTGTTACCGCAGTCGAAGGGGGTTCAACACTTGAAAGTGTTTGAAGGTCTATCACAAGGAGTGCCAGCAAGAGTTTTCTGAAAGACTTCGGTCGTGGGCTTTCAGAAAGATTTGAACCTTCAAAGTTTTTGAAGGAAGGCAAGAGGCCAAGTGCCTTGAGGAATTGAAAGGAGGCGCAGCAACGTCGTGTTGTAGGAGGACAAGTTCCACGCAAAGAAATATTTCATTCAAATTTCACAGAAGTCCTCAAGGAAAGAGATGGATGGTCGAAATTCTCTATGAAATTTGTGTGAAGTCTCGCCGACCATTCGATCGATGAATGAAAAACAGAAGTTCTGACTGTTCAAAATTTCCAATGGGAGAGGAGTGGAGCCATAGATTCAAGCCAATAGGGTCCGTTGGATTTAACCATGGAATTCCATTTCAAGGTTTTGTGAGTTGAAGTCTCTAGATATTTGCACCAGGACTCACGAAATCCTGGTGAAGTTCCGAAGGGTGAAAGGATTTTGTGGGCCACAGAAGGCAGCAGGGTGGATAGTTGGCACAATATTGACAAGGAAGTCAATTTTAGTTGACCATTTAGGGGTTAAGTGAGTTGAAGTCAGTATTTGCATCCCGGGATTTGCTGGTCAATCAATGGGATGGAGAGTTGTTGAAAATTCAACCTTGCAAGCACATCATTAGGGTTTCGGTGAATTGGGTTTCGGGAGTCGAGGGGATGACTTGCATGACATCGCAACTCCCAAAATGCGTGATAAGGAGAAAGGCTATGTAGAGAGATAAAATACCAAGTGGCATAACTTCGGGTTTTGGGGGTCCGAGAGACAAGACGCTTGACCACCAGATTCACGCGGAGACCATGAAGTTTGATCTCCCGAAGTATAAGGGGAATTTCTCAAGGTTATTTGTAGATGCAATTTCCGAGAAAGGAAATGAAACACAATTGTTGAGATCTTTACAGGCTGAATGAGAGGAAAGATCACGTGATGCGTGGACTTCGACCTATATGGGTTGGGATGAGCAGTCATCTTTGTCATCGAGCATCCTCAAGCGAGCCAGCGTGAAAATAAAACGGTTGGAAAAGCGCCCGGTGCAAATTTTGAAAATATCTTGAAACATTAGTGAGTCTCTCCAAGTGGAGGCACACTTGTATAATGTAAAGGACCTTGGTGATTCTCTCTCATCCATAGTAGATAGAAGCCATTTATAGTAGTTAATGAATGTAGGTAGAATTGAATTCCTAGATTGGGCAGGTTTTGCAGAATTAGGAGGAAAGCGGATATAAGACACCCTCACTTGTATGTGTAATATTAGAAAACATAGAAAGAAACTGATTAGATTGCTTGAATTTGAAACACCAATATACAGAAGTTATGGATTAATATAAAGAGCTTTGACTCAAATTCATGGTGTTATGATGCTCTCTTTGTATACATGTTGAATGTTATCTTTATGGATATTTATTTTCTGTTATACATTTCTTTATATGTGTTGTGTATATGATTTCATACTTTGTGTTTGAAAGTCACGAGACAGAAAAATGAGTTTCAATTATTTCTCTATCTAGTATGAGTTCACCAAAGTGCATTTAATTGTCCATAAGAATGCGTTGACAAAGGTTTTAAATAGATCTTTATTCCAGCTATCTAAGACAAACAGTATGCCAGAGACAAGTTCCATATGAGAAAATATTTCATCAAATTTCCTGTAGTCCCTCCAAGCAAAGGCGGACGGTCAGAATTCTCTGGAGAGAATTTGTGAAGTCCCATGTCGTCTGATCACGGCCAGAGAGAAAGAAAGGGGTTATCTGTTTCCAAAATTTCAATCTCGAGGAGAGGTAGAGCCCGTGAATTCAAACCAATAAGGTCCATTGAATTTAGCAGTGGAATTTCGAGGGTTTTAGGTAGTTGAAGTCCCTAGATCTTTTGCACCCGGGACTCACAAAATCATGAAGGGTGAAATTACGAAGGGGAGAAAGGATTGTGTGGAGACCCGCGAGGAAGAAAGTAGGGAGAGACAGGTGGCACACTATCAACAAGGAAGTCAATTTTGTTGACCATTTCAGGGTTACGATGAGTTGAAGTCCCGAAATCTTCGCATCGGGATGCAGCAGTCCGAAATCCCGATGGAATGAGGAGTTGTTGAAAAGTCAACCTTATGAGCGCGTTGGAGTTTATTGAGTCGGGTTTGGTCGAGGGTGATACGACATTATCCTGAAATCATGATAAGAGAAAGAGGAAATATAGAGAAAATACCAAGTGTCATAGAATTGGGTTCGAGGATGCGAGAGACAAGGCAACGACCCACGGGATTATTGATCATGAAGTCCGATCTCGAAGTATAAGAGGGGATTTCTCAAAGGTTATTTGTGGCTGAAGATTTCCCGAAAGGGAAATAAAAGAGAGGTCAATTTTGAGATCTCTTGGACGTCGAGAGGAAAAGATCCTATGTGTGTGGACTTCCGACCTACAGGTTGGTAAGAAACGTCGACTTCAAGCCCGAACAAAAAATAGTTCGAAATCAATGATTAAAGCAACTTATGAGGAATGGAAACCATGAGTGAGGGGTTATATAGATGAAATCATCCCAGTAATACATTGCATTCAATGGTTCCTTAATCCAGTCTCGATATTAGTTATATGCCCAATTACCGCATCCCAAACCATTTTAGGACTCTTGGCCAGTGCTCATGAGGGCATAAAAACCTATAAGAGAAACATTTTTGAGTTTGGTTAGATGATGCAAGATTGTTTGGTCATGGAATAGGTGACTATATTTTCCATTAGCTCATAAGGCATGGTTTCATAGAATGGACCCCTTAATCCAAGTGTTGGTTTAAAAACAATGAGAAAAACCTAGTTCTCAAAATCAATGAGTAAAGAAAGTGCGAGGGCATGGCACGGGGTGGGGGGTGATTTGGGGTGAAATCTATCGAGGGAATCATCAGAGTTGATGGTTCCTTAATTTGAGTCTTGGTTTTCATTATATGCTCAGTTCAAATTCGCATCCCAAACCATTTAGGGTTCTCTTGGCAATTCATCCTCGGGCATAAAATCCTATGAGCTTCCATTTTGAGCTCCATGAATTCCCCATTCTGTTTAGGAATGGAATATTTGACCACATTGTCCATCTTCTCTTGAGGCATGGTTTAAGTAAATTGGAACCTAAATCCAAATGTTGCATTGCTTCTTCTTGAGCAAAGCACTAGTTATGCAATCAATGAAAAAACAACTTCTAAGGGGTTGGAACAGAGAGTGAGAGGTGCTCTAGCTAAAATACTATACTAGGAATCCACTTGAGACAACGGACGTCGTGTTCACCACTCAGTGGAGGTCTCAGTTACATTTTATTCCAGTTACAGAGTAGCACCCCAAACCATTCGGGGACTCTTGGCCAATTCATCATCGGGGCATAAAAACCAGCGGAGAAACATTTTGGTTTGATATTTTGCAAGATTGTTTAGGCATGGACTAGGTGACAAATTATCCATCCTCCCAAAGGCATTTTTTCATAAATTGGCCCCTTAATCAAATGTTTCATTACTTCAAATTGAGCAAAACACTAGTTCTTGAAATCAATGATTAAAGAAAACTATGAGGCATGGAACAGAGTGAGTGTGAGGGTGATCTAGATGAAATCCTAATCCAGTAATCCATCATATTAGCGGTTCCTTAATTGGTGATATTCGTTATATTCCCGGTTTCAAATTAGCATCCCAAACCATTCGAGGACTCTTGTGAGTGCTCCCCTAAGGGGCATAAGCCTATGAAGAAGCATTTTTGGTTCCATGAGATGTTGCAAGATTGTTTTGGGCATGGACTAGGTGATATATTTTCCATCCACTCCCAAGGCATGTTTTCTTAAATTGGACCCTTAATCCAAATGTTGGTTTTGCTTCAAATTGAGCAAAACACTATTTCTCGAGAATCAATGAGTAAAGCAACTTTTGAGGCGTGGCACCCATGAGTGAAGGGGGTGATCTGGAGTCAGAAATATTATCGAGGAATCCATGAATTGATGGTTCATGAATTCGATTCTCGGTTTTCATTTTATGCCCGGTTGCAAATCACATCCCAATTTAACCATTTCGGGTGCTCTTGGCAATTCATCCTCGGGGCATAAAAGCCTATGAGCAGGTATTTTTAAGCTCCATGAGATTTTTCATGCTTTGGTTTAGGAATAAACTAAAATTTATTACATTGTCCATCCTCTCGAGAATGGTTTTGTAAAATGGACCCCTAAATCCAAATGTTGCATTGCTTTAACTACAGAAATGACACTAGTTCTAGTAATCGATGAAAAAAACAACTAGGGGTTGGAACCGAGGTGAGGGGTGCTCTAGCTAAAATCCTATGCCAGAATCCAACAAAGGCGTGGTTCCTCAATCTAAGTCTAGGTTTTCATTTTATGCCCAATTGCAAGTGCATCCCAAACCATTTTGGGGACTCTTGGCCAATTCACCCTCAGGGCATAAAGACTAGCGAACAACATTTTTTTGAGTTACGTGAGATGTTGCAAGATTGTTTAGGCATGGAATAGGTGACCAAATTATCTATCCTCTGCTCGAGGCATGGTTTCATAAATTGGAACCCTTAATCCAAATGTTTCATTGCTTCCAAGCCCGAACAAAAACTGGTTATTAAATCAATGAGTAAAGAACTATGCGAGGCATGGAACCTGGGAGTGAGGAGTGGTCTAGCTTAAATCATATCCCAGTAATACATTGGAGTCGTCAATTCCTCAATCTAAGTTTCGATATTCTTTTTATGCCCAGTTGCAATTACATCCCAAATAATTTCAAGGACTCTTGGCCAATTGCTCTTGGGGCATAAAAGCAACTAAATTCTACATGTCTTTGTCAACTAACTACTATATCTTACTGATTTGAAAAAAGACTGCACCAATTTCTATTGCACATTGAGTTTAACAACAACTACTTCATACATAAAAATGTAGGTTTCACTATTGTTAACCAATAAGCCATAACTAACTTATTCTTCAACTAGGATTGAACAAAACTAATATTTGTATAGTTCTACTCTTGGATTGAACAAAACTAATATTTGTATAGTTCTACTCTTAGCTTGAACAAACTAATATTTGTATAGTTCTACTCTTGGCTTGCCTTAGACATATTGCCAACTAAAGCACCCAAGATTTGCTTCCAACTGATCAGTTGGATTTGTTACTCCATAGCATTGACCCTCATCTCCATTGGACATTTCTTATAATAATTCTAATTTGCACAAATTCAACAAACAACAACCTTACTACTATTGAACAAATCCAAAATCAAGAGGGATGTCACATTAAATTGGGTGGTTGACCACTAATATTGGTATTGCACCCTAGTCTAATTGTGATTCCAAAACTAAAGATATAAAAATTTTATTTATAACTTTGAAAATAGAAAAAAGTTCATAAATTAGAACTAGGATGATGATGGATACTAACTAACAACGTGCACATGCAACTGAAAAGGTACAATAAACATGTATCTATCATATATTTCTTCATCAAGTGAAATCTTAGGACAAATAGAGGAAATGTGACTGCATCTAGTAGATATGATAAGAAAAAGGACCAGAATTGAAAAGAGGTCAGAATAAAATTTTGTAGGCATGAAATTTTTTTCTTTCGAAGGAGGATCATGCTCTTATGATGATCGAACATAGCGGACATAGAGGTTCCACTCAAGTATAATATTCTAGTGAAACAATGGGTACCTATGTAACTACCTCCTATAGATGTTTACTTCATTGTCAACAATAGGACAAATCGCATTTGCACCATCCTCTTTGCATGGCTTGGGGCTATTTTCCATGGATGGAATAATTGTAAAATACAATGGAATAGTAGTTGCTATGGACTATAATGGGACCATGTTACAATTATAGCGATTGGATGCATTTGAAGTGCATGCGAAGTATGCAGAGATATTTACTCGCCTCAAATTATATACAATTATTAAACAAGGATAAAAATAAGGGGTGACTATCTATATTGATGGAAGGCCTAAAGCTTTTGTAATGAGGGTTTATAAACAACACATGACACAGGACAACAAACAAACAACCCGGTGCATATATGAGGGATGTGAAGATAATCAGGTAGTCCCATGCGTAATAAAAAATATCTCAGAGAAGAGTTATTTGTGGATTACCATTTGAATCGAAGAGAAACATTGACTAATAGTGTACAATTTCTTATGCAACACCTCTTTAAGAAACCTCACTTGTGCATTATATTTTTTTATTATCTTTAACATTGTTGTAAAATATTATCTTTAACATTGTTTTGTTATCATTAACAATTTTTAAATATTTGGGGTTCTAATTATATTATAATGTGTGGCGAGGATGGCGTGGAAAGGGTCATCTGAGAACATGTAAATGATTATCAATTCGACTTTTCATTTTACGTTATTTTATTATTTGCTTATATAATTTTGTTGAAATAACATTTTTTGTTCAAATTATATGTAGTCGTTAGGCCATGTTGATCATGATTTAGCCGATGAGGAGGGGTTTTATTCATCTGTTGATCCGATGTTCTTAATAAAAAAATATCATTAAAATAAAAATAAAAATCACTTTAAATTATGGTCATTACTTTATTTGTGTTAAGTTGTGACATAAAGATCAAGCTCCTTATGTCACAACAGCACATATAGGTAATAACCATAATTTAAGGTGTTTTTTAATGTACTCATATTTTTCGAATTATGATGCTGTTCTTTAACTTTACATTATCTCACAAAAAACATTTTCTTTTTTATAAAAAGACATTTTGGGCACATTACGACCCGGTGTTGGTAGTAGTGGTGTTATAGAGATGCTATAGAGTCCTTATGTGGGCGGTCATATAGCTGCTATAGTACTATTTAATTCTCCATCTTCACACCTAATTTATATGAGATCCATGACATTCCTGCTTGAGACATCACACCTCGTCCCGAGTCTAGAAGATGAGTAAGCGAAGATGAGAGCTTTCATAGTGATATGTGGTTAGAGATGGTGCATTTCCTAAAACTAGGCGATGTAGCGACAACTTGGGGACCTTTCCGTGCACATTTTTTGGTCGGCGATAATGGACTTCCATTAAAAACAATCAAAGACTCCCATGTAGTTTTAATTCATATTTTAATTGTTTAATGTTTTCCTTCTCATACAAAAATCATCTAAATTATTAATTTTAAATTAATGATCATATCTTTTTGTGTGTGAGAAGGACCTTTCTGAGGCACCTAGAGAGAAAGGCCTTGTCTATTTTTAGGGAAACCTTATGCATGAGATGGAATTGCCAGAATTACAACCTCAAAAAGGAACTTATGGTTATCTTGAAGGCCTATTTGGAATAGACCGTTCAATAAAAAAGTGGTCACCTCTGCAAAGGGAGAATATTTAAAATATACCGCAAGGATGTTTATAGATGAAGCAACGAAATCCTAGGTATGCGCGTCCTCCCTCAATTCTAGAGAGGGATTGGAAGGCGATCATTGATGATGGAAAATAGAATATTTTGAGAAAATCAGGGGAACAAATAACTAGTACCCCAAGGTAAATTACAATATTTTGATTTCAATACCATCTTTATTTTTCTTTAGATTTAAATAAAAGTGTGGTTATATATAACATACTTAAGAAAATTTTGATGATAGTTTCCTAACATGAAGAGCAACCAAAGAAAGATTTCCAAACATGTCCAACAAGAGCTAGGCTAGGGTGGATACTTATGGTTACAGTCACGAATCGTAAGAACCCAAACATCTTAAGAATGTGTTGTATCACCCTCCACGGAATTTAGGGTAATTCTCTGGAGACAAAACATTAAAACCATGCCATATGCAATGTGAGTGACACGACTTGGTTACAAGTACAGTTATAAAGTCTTGGTTGATCGTAGGAAAATAACGTGGAAGATCCCAAGATCCATTTTTTTGGGATAAGGTAAATAAAATCAGTCCACATTAACCTTTCATTACTTATAAAAATACATAAATGTTTGATATATCGTCCATAACTTTAATGTATTACATTGTTTTGATAATGGGGCTTACTATCAGCGAAACCATTAGTACTAGACAACAAAGTGTTGATAGTGCAATGAAACCAGAAGATCATGGTGCTCGCCAGTGATCCCATCCTAGTGAGGTGCAGCCCAAGATGTTCCTATGATTGAGGCCGGGATGGTAGAATGTCTATATATTAATCATATACTTAATAATTATGTAATTATAAAAAATCTTACAAATTTTGATGTTTCAATGTGAGATAATGTCATAGTTGATCCTCCTCGACACGTAGATTAAGTGAAAACGGTAAACTGACCATTCAGCAGTTGCCACCTAGAGGACTAGGTGAAATAATTACATTCTTGAGTTTTTTTTTAATATTAATGATTTTTTTTTTTTTTTTTATATATAAAGAAATATAAATTTAATGTTTTTATTTTTGTGGGTGATGGCCTCATAGTAGCATCCCTTATTTGTGGAGTGCGAGACAGACAGGACTCCGGTGTGAAAGAATTTGAAATAACATCGGTACACTAAAGAGAACCTGGTAAACAAAGACATGGAGATGGATGAATTACTTAAGACACAGAAAGCACAAAAGAAGACATGTTCATGCTTCACTTCTTACACATTTGAAACTTGATAAATGATGACTATCTTGTGAATGAATATATACATTTTACTTAGAAATTTTCACCTTGAACATTGAATATTGCTTGATCACTAATTATGAGTAATGGTGCATTGGTGTGTTGTGTTGAATAAAGTGAGTGTTTTCCTTCCAAGCATTCATTGAGCATTTTATTCTCTTACTTTTCTTGAAGCGTCAGTTTAGAGAAGTCAACCCATGTTAAACAAAATCCTTGTCCTCACCTATCCATGAATAAAGTAAGTGTTTTCCTTCCAAGCATTCATTGAGCATTTTCTTCTCTTACTTTTCTTGAAGCATCAGTTTAGAGAAGTCAACCCATGTTAAACAAAATCCTTGTCCTCACCTATCCAAAAATGAAATGATAGGACTTAGTATTAGCCCCCTAGGAAAACCCTCCTTATGTTAGAAAACATGGCCTAGAAATGTAGAGGCGAGGGAACTAAGGTGATAGTGGGCGGCTTCCCTATCTATTTCCTCAGGATTTCCTATCTAGAAGATAGTTAGTTTGAACAGTTGGGTCAGTCAACTGACTCAACCAACCATCCAACTATTGTGGCCACAACAACCCTATTATTTTTGTTTTATAAGAAAAAGGAAAGGGACCCCTACCAAATTAAATATATGCGGATGGTTTGGAGTTATGCAGCAACTTCATTTGGATGACCTATTTAGTGTGCAATCATACAACCTTCTATAATTGGCTCAAAAATCAAATTTCATTTTTTTTGCTCAAAAATAAAATTTTATTTTTTTTTAATAAATTGTTGTCGTCGCAATTTCGACACACAATATAAATCTTGCAACACACTTGCTATACAAATCACGAAAAATTGCATATCAATATACCCTATTTTCGTCGCACTTGCGGCGAACTTTCCATACAAATCACAAAAAATGTATAGCAATTTCGTTGTAATATACCATGTTTTCATCGCACTTGCGACGACCCTTACAAATCTTTCAACGCACTTGCTATACAAATCACGAAAATTGTATATGAATTTCATGGAAATACACCCTGTTTTCATTGCAATTACGACGACCTGTACAAATCTTACAATGAAATTTCCATACAAATCACGAAAATTGTATAGCAATTTCATCATAATATACCTTGTTTTCATTGCTCGTGTGATGACCGCTTCGAAAGTTGGTTCGTCGCGAAATTTTTCCTTACTTTGCCTATATTTTCGGGTGTGCGACAATCTCTCTTTACTGTCTCTCTTGCGACTATCTCTCTTTATTGTCGCACTTGCGACGATAGCTCTACATTGTCTCATTTGCGACGATTTCCCTACTTTGTCTCATTTGCGACGATTTCCCTACTTTGTCTCTCTTTCGACAATGTTTGATAACTTCCCTAGTATTGTCGCTCTTGTGACGTTAATCCAGGTTTGTCGCACGTGCCACATCACATTAAACGACATTTTGCAGACTCAAGATTCGTCGCAGTCCTGTGTGCAATAAAAAAAAAATCTCTCGGGGAAGAGTTATTAGTGGATTACCATTTGTATCAAATAGAAACATTGACTAGTAATGTCCAGGTTCTTATGCAACACCTCTTTAAGAAACCTATACTTATTGCATTATATTTTTTTATTATCTTTAACATTGTTGTGAATATTATCTTTAACATTGTTTTTTTGTTATCATTAACAATTTTTTAAATATTTGGGGGTTCTAATTATATTATATAATGGCAGGATGATCATGGAAAAGGGCCAGCCACAGAACATGTAAATGATTATCAATTTTCACTTTCATTTTACGTTATTTTTATTATTTTCTTATACAATTTTATTGAAATGACATTTTTCTTGTTGAACTTATATGTAGTCTGTAGGCCATGTGTTGGAAGATTGGTTGTTGTCATTGATGTCAACCCTAGTCATGGGTTTTGGACCGCAATATTGATGAAGGTATTTAGACATGAAGGAAAATGCACATGCAGATACAACACCCATGGATGGATAGTATACATCATGTTGTTTCCAGTGGTATGTGGCACGTCACGTGGATCCTCATGGTTGAGGAGAAATGATTTTTTAAACATGACAAAGTGAATTGAAGAAGGAAGTACATGTAGGCCCTGAAGATAATTAAAGCAAAGAATTACAAAATAAGAAAGTGTCAGGTCGGCCCTAATTTTAAAAGGAAGTGACATAAATGGTATAAATACACATCATTATACATTCATTTGACACAAGTCTAATTTTAGAGGAAATCAGAAGTAAAGAAGGCCGGATTTCAAGGGAGGATGAAGTCTTTTGGTGATGTGTTCTAAGGTATGTTATTTTTAGGTCATCTTACCATTTTTTCTATAATGTTTTTTCTAGAATGATTCAGATGGTGAAATTTCTATGGTATTGAGAATACATATCAAGGTACCTGTGGTAAAAATTTCAGCTCTTTATTCTCTATAATTATGGAGATACACTATGTGGAAGATAGGGTTTGTGACCAGTCCTGAAGCTAGTCAATAAACAGGTGTTCCAGGTAAAATAGTCATAACTTCTTCATAGAGAATCCAAATGACGTGGTAAAAATTGCATTGGAAATAGTATGTACTATAGTTTCTTGTGTGTGAGTTTTAGAATCTGATGTTAAATATTGAGAGCGGGGAATTATGTACAAGTTTGGTCTCCTGAATAGACCAGAAATGAATAAAGTCTACCATTCTTTCTATAACTTCTTTTTGGAGAGGATTCAAGGAATGAAACTTGGAGGATTTTTAGAGAATACATTGAGTAATTTTATCTACAGGATTAGAGTACTCCAAGAATTGAAGAATTGCAGAAATTGAAGAAGTCTCGAGAAGGATTATCAGGTTCTATGTGATGATTGGATGATGATGATGATTTAATGTGAAGTTTTATTATCTCTCGTATATTCTTGGGTGGAAGGAAGGGGAAAGGATGGAGAGTTCAAATCTCTCTTGATATTGGAGGATTGTATCTTCCTCTTGGAGTTTTATCCCTCC
>SNQJ01S0204845.1:13539-24466 GCA_010110895.2 Picea sitchensis
AATATCCATTCCTAGAATGAAGTTAGTAGAACTGAGATCCTTCATGTCAAATTTGGAGGATAGTTGTGATTTCACCTCCTTGATAGCATCCATGTTATTTCCTACCAACAACATGTCATCAACATACAACACTACATAAATGAAGTGATTACCAATATGCTTGGAATATACACAGTGGTCAGCCCTGCTTCTTACAAATCCCAATCCAAGGATGTATGTGTCAAAATTTTGGTACCACATCCTAGGTGATTGCTTCAGACCATATAGTGACTTATTTAGATTACAAACCAACTCTTTCTTTCCCTTAACTACAAAGCCTTATGGATTCTTCATGTAGATTTCTTCTTCCAGATCCCCATGTAGGAATGTTGTCTTCACATCCATCTGTTCCACTTCAAGATCAAAAGAAGAAACAATAGATAAAAGAAATCTAATAGAAGTTAACTTAGAAATAGGAGAAAAAATCTCACCAAAGTAAATTCCCTCTACCTGGGCATAACCGAGCTTTGTAATTCTCCACTTTGCCTTTTGCATTAAACTTATTCTTAAACAACCATTTTCTACCAACAGATTTTCTTCCATCTGGAAACCCAACTATATCCCATGCCTCATTATTATCCAAGCCATCCATTTCTTCAACCATGGCCCTCTTCCAGAGTTTACTATCCTCTAAATTCATTGCTTCCCTAACAATTCTGGGATCATCATCGGTAATAGATAAAGCAAAATTGGAATGGAAATCAGGTGGACTATACCTTTCTGGTTGCCTTCTATCTCTCATTGATATCCTCAATACTGGGGTATGAGGTTCTTCTTCTTCTTCTCCTTCCTCTTCCTTAGATGAATCAGATTTTGCATCATCCAACTCAAGCTCTATTTTCTCAGGTTTGTCTTGCGTTGGTAGGAATTCCCGTTTGGAAACATCTTTTACCTCTCTAAAAACAACATCTTGACTGTAAACAATCTTCTTGTTTTCTGGGTTCCAAAGCCTATAACCTTTCAAACCATCTTTATAACCAATAAAGATACACTTTTCATCCTTTTTATCTATCTTACTCCTATTTTCCTTTGGAACATGTACATAAGCATCACAACCAAACACTCTAAGATGTTGAAGAGAGTTTTTCTTTCCAGACCATACCTCATGTGGAGTTTTATCATCCAACACTGATGTAGGTGATCGATTGACCAGGTAACATGTTGTACCCACTACCTCTGCCCAGAATTCTTGTCCTAACTCGACACCGCTGAGCATGCTCCTTTATTTTTCCATTAGTGTCATGTTCATCCTTTCTACAACTCCATTCTGCTAAGGATTGTATGGAGTAGTCTTGTTCCTTGCTATACCACACTTCTTACAGAATTCTTCAAATCCATTTCCGCATAATTCTCCACCATTATTTGTTCTCAATACCTTTATTTTATTCTCAGTCTGATTTTTTGCCAGAGCCTTAAACTCTTTAAATTTATCAAATACCTCAGATTTCTTTCTAAGAAAATAAATACATGTGTTCCTAGAGAAATCATCTATGAATGAAACATAATACATAGATTTACCTAGGGATGGAACAGGAACAGGTCCAAACACATCACTGTGTATCAACTCTAAGATCCCCTTTTCTCTTGTAGCATCAGATGGGAATCTTACTCAATTATGTTTACCATATATGCAATGTTCACAGAAATCAAAATTCAGAGTGCAATTATACATACCTTCAACCATAACTTTACCGTGTATTGTTCGAAGGCCCTTTTCTCCAATATGCCCCAGTATTTGATGCCACAACATGGTCTTCTTTTCTAGGATAGTATTGGTCTTATCTCCTTCATTTCCCTTCTCAGAGACAACAGAAATGTTACAACCATTAGTATAAGTGCTTCCCAACAACTTGTACAGAGTTCCACACTGAACTCCCCTCGTCAACACGATTGCTCCTTGTACCATCTTGCAAGTGTTCTTTCCAAATACAATATCCACTCCTGGATCATCCAACTTGCTTATAGATATTAGTCTCCTAGCAAGTTTTGAAATGTGCATAACCCCAAGGGGAGTTCTAATCCTTCCATATTTTAGCAACAACTTAACCCTTCCACGTCCCATGATTTTGGCTGTCAATTCATCTCCTAGGAATACATCACCACCATCATAGTTTTCATATTCAGAGAACCACTCCCTATGAGAAGTCATATGGTATGATCCACCTGAGTCGATCAACCATACATCACGACGTGTATGTGTACCTATAGATTCCAGGTAAACATCACCTCCTTCTTCAGTGGAGTTTTTCTCCTCTGTGGAAGAGGTACTATCAAATCCCTTTGATTTTTCAACCTTCTTAGACTTGCAATCTTTCTTATAATGCCCTGTTTTACCACACTTCCAGTATTTCCTCAAAGATTTTTCTAGAGACTTAGATCTACCTGTATATTTATGTCTCCCCCCCCGAAGGCTTACTAGGATTCCTGTCTTGGGTACGACCTCTTACAAATAAATCATCTATGCTATGACTATCCATGCTTTTCTACCTCATCTCTTCAAATAACAAGGATAAAACTACATCCTCATACTTCAATGTAGATTGAGTGGTACTACCAGTTGCTACAACCAGATTAACCCAAGAGTCTGGAAAAGAACATAACAAAGTAATATACTTATCTTCTTTTGCAATTATAATATTAACAAAGACAAGTTGGCTTACCAGAGTATTAAAGGCATTTAGATGTTCTGTCACAGAATCTCCATCTTCCATCCTAAGATGATTCAACTTCTTTCGAAGAAACAACTTGTTTACCAAGGAATTTGATTGATACAAATTCCCCAACTTATCCCATAGTTCCTTGGCTGTAGATTCTCCCAAGACATTCAACAACACCGAATCTTCCAGGCAGAGTCGACTAGTACTCCTTGCTCTTATGTCCAACTTCTCCCAATCTTCCTTCGACATACCAGTAGGTGGTGTACTAGTAGTTTGTCTACTAGTAGGTGGTGTATTGGTATCTTGTGTGCTAGTAGACGGTGTACCAGTAGGTTGTGTACTAGGATCCACAATGATCCATTGTTCTTTGTCTACAAGAAGGTCCTCCATCTTGAGCTTCCATAGCTCAAAGTTTTTATTGTTGAACTTCTCTATATCGATTCTAGAAGATCTCACCATTCCTCTTTATACACTCGAATAACCACTGAAAAATCTCTCACTAAACCCAGGTTTATCACAGACCCAAGATAAACTTGATCTATCAAGACTGAGCCAAACCCTCAACAACAAAGGTGTCCCTCTGAAGCCAAAAATGAGCTCTGATACCACATGTAAGTTTTAAACCTATGAAGTAAATAAATGCATATAGATTCTTAAGAAGAACATAAATTAATCAATGGCTCATACACTTCGTACACTGAGATTTATACAGGAAACCCTCAACTAGGGAAAACCTTTCTTATATTCATTATATCAAATTTCACCATTAACCATACAATATATACAATGTTGTTGGCACAGGGGAAAACCTAGGGTTCAACGCTACAACAACGCACCAACAAAACCCTAACTACTGGCCCTTTCGACAACACCTGTGAAAAAGATGATGTCTCACCCGAGGTAGAGGTGGGGATGGTTGCAGGACTCAGGTGTCTGCAACCTTAGCTGGGACACAAATATGGGATTGTAATACTTAACAAAGAACTTAGCACCAACAGTTCATCAATATTTAACCACTATCTACTCTGTAAATAAAATATAGCATCGCATCATTCATTTAGATCTGATGTATCTAAGCACTCATCATAGAGAAGAAGATTAGATCTAGTAGACTCAAGCACTAAGCACACTCACGTAGGTCAGATCTATATCCATATACAACATTAGCACATAGCATAAAAAGATTTATCTATCTATATCAAGCACTTAGCAAGTAAAGACATAAACACATCAACACATCACACAAAGCAGAGCAACACAGCATATACATGGTTCATCCCCACCCTGGGGCTACGTCCACCAACTCTTCTTATTTATTAGCTTCTTCAACAGGTTACATGCAAAGAGCCTCAAACCCTACTGTGCATAGGATAGGAGATCTACGTAGCTTTCTAGATCCTCCTTCCCTGAGTAGATCTAAGCACATAGCCTTCCACATCCTCTTACAATGACTTGCACTTAGCTCTGCAAGTCTCACACAGTATGCAGAGAGCACTTACAATCCTTCAATCACATAGATATAGCACTTATCCATTCGTAACTCTTCTATATCTATCTATTCTCACTACATCACCTTAACATCTATTTATACTTTACAAAACAGGCCTAAAAATGGGTAAACCCATGGGCCGACATCCCATACCCGTTACATAATCCCAAATCCTAAAAAGGACCCAAAAAGAGGCTGAGATCCTGCGATCTCTGCTTCATCTTGTGCTTTGTCTTCGAAAGGCTTTCAAAGTCCCAAAATAGGTCAAACTTGACCAAGGATTTCCAAAAACTTGGTGAAGGGCCAACATGCCCCCAACACTCACTTGTGACTCTTCACGAGTCACTCTGATCTGGGTAGTTCTACTTCAAAAGACTCTAGCGTAGCTTGAGCTGCTTTGACTTGTTGTTGTGCCTTGGCCTCCTATTCAGTGAACTCTTGGAGGACTACTTCATTGACAGGTCCCTCCAAGAGTTGTTCAGCTACAGTGACAACCTGCTCCAGTTCTGCTCCTCGTCCTTCGACCTCTGTGAACAGTTGATAAGCCTTATCTTGTACAGGTTGGAGCCTCTAAGTTAATTCCATAACTCTACTCTGGATAGTGTGGATCTATTGTTGGGTAGTGCACTACTCCTAGGATCGCTTCATTCTTTCCACAGCTGACAGGGGCTTCAGCTGCTCTTGTATCATTTCATCCTGATACTTTGCCTCTTGGAGATGCGACTCCAGTGCCTTCATTTCTGGATTCTCAGTGAGTTTCACGTAGGTCTCGGCTTTGCGATAAGTAAGTTTCTTACATTCCATAGTAAGGGATTTTATTCTCTCAAATGCGCTTCGAGAAGTTGCTTCTATTTGATCCCTTACACCTTGTGGGGTCTCGGGAACTGCGCGGAGCTCTAAGTCTGTGATTCATTGTTGTAGTTGTTGGATAACTTTTGTGAGCTTCTCTACTTTCTTCATGACTCAGTCCTCTGTCTTTATTTCTACGAATTTCATAGAACGAAGTGCTCTGTTGACCACTTCTTTCACTTCAAGTTGCTCCACGAGCAACTGTTCTTTTCCTTGATGTAGTTGTGATTTTTCTTCATCAAACATTTCTTGGAGAGAAATATTTTCCTGTTCTGCAAATCAGTGTTGTTCGACAAGTACTCCTTTCACTTGCATCAAAGACTGGGTGGATTGTTCTATTTCCTCTTGTTCTCATCGAAGGTGAGCTTCAACTGTATCAGCTAGTCGATGGAGTTGGGTTGGCTCATCTCCCAAATCTCATTCTGTCGATGGCAGAGGCACAGTGGAGACTGCACAGCTGGAATGAAGGGCTTGTTTTACCCCTTGAATCTCAACTTCAATCCTATCATACATTTCTTCCTACTTCGCTCCTTTTTTCTCTGCTATCTCCAGTGAAGCATCGTTCATGGATGCTATGATGAAATCAAAATCATTGGAGGTGAGAACAGTCTACATCTTGGTCATAGCGGCTTTCAATTTCTTTCGGGATGAAGGTTTTAGGGGAGAAACCTTCCTCTTCTTCAAGGGGTCAACCTCATCTCTGGGCGGTGTTACTTCTCTTGGTCTATGTTCATATTCTACTTCGTCACCACCCCCTTGGTCAGGTTACATGGAAGAAGTCTTCCCTGAGGTGCTTCTTAAGTTTTGGACCTCCTCAGTCTTCTTTTGTTTACCAGTTCTAGGTGTATTCTATTCTTTATGAGTGTCTTTTGGGTTATCAGTATCAGATATCTCTGCAAGGTTGGCGAGGATAAGAAGGTCATCGGACCATTCCTTGGTGATTTCCTCAAGGTATTCTTTTGTGAGTTTGTAATAAGACTGGAGCTGCTCTTGGTGTTCATCCGCTCACGTTGTAATATAGATAAAGTGTTGATCTGCGTTGAACTTCATTAGTGGTCAAAAACTCTGTAGGGTGTTTGGAGTCATGCGAGGCTTAGATTCGATGGCTCGATTTAGTGGGGGGTAGTATGTATGAAACACAACATTCAACTGCCACTGTTTTTTCATATTAGTTGAATACCACACGATAGCGAACTTCATGGCAAGCGGTTCAAACGGTTCTATGTCGAGGAAGGTCGCTCCTTCCGGCATATCCCAGGCAATAAATGCAATGAGGACCAGGAGCTAGCTAAAATGAAATTCATAACCCTGATCTTGTGCTTCTTGAAAATCTAGTTCCAACTGGTTAACTAGGTACTTCACCCCGTTCATCTGTAGGCCTTCTGTGCACTTCCCTGCGAGGTCAACGACAAGGCCGGTGACCTGCGTATGTCGGTTCCTCCTTACTAACTTTCTAGCTATCATTTGACATGTGAGGCGCACAGTTCCACTCTAGATGGAATCTACCTTGTATCCTCTTGTTCCCTTCTCAACGTCACTGTCTGTTTCCTTGATCTTCTATGCTAGTGCGCGATCTACGGATTTAAGGTCCTGTGGGTCAAGTCCTTGCATACTCAGTCCTGTGATCTTGTGGATCAGCATTGGTTCAAATGTAATGTGGTAGTCTAGCCATAAGTATCTTCCATGGTAACACAACAGTAGCAACTTGACACATGCGTTGACTTCCTGGTGTCTTCCGAACTGTGGGATATTCATGACATTTAGCAGGGTGGACTGCGCAAGGTTAATCATCCATGAATGAGGGATGATCTTCGATTTCTTCCCTTTTCTTCTAGTTAGGTACTTGTATGGGGCAGGAATACCAGATATCTTTCGATCTATGAGGTTGAAGTTGTTGAAATTCAACGTTGTGATCTTATCCTGCTCTATTTGAACTGCGTGTATCCCCTTTGGGAGGTACGCAGTGACCATAGTGTACTTGAAGTCTCTTGGCACACTATCATGATTCACCATGCCATCTAGAGGCGGGATGTAATCGGGTAGTATGGATGGAATCAACTTTGCATTTGCTAGGTTATCTTTATGCTTGGTTCTCTTCTCTATTGATGGTTGGGATGGCCTCGATCTGCTAGCAGTCGACAAAGAGGCTTGCAATCATCTCGTTGATGATGCTTGTACACCTATAGACATCGACATGACTCTTTCAGTCATGAGGTTGATCAGAACTTCTTCGACAACTCTCTCTGCAATGTTGAACTCGTCCGACATACATGCTCAGGATTGGAAATCGTTGGGTTCTAGGAGTAACATAGACACTGCAATAGGATAGAAAGAAATAGTGCAATGATCGTTGTGTAAAATCAACAAGTCTGCGAGCTCATATTCACGTTTAGCAAAATTGTTCTCGGTGCATGGCGCGACGAGATAAATAGATAACTTAGCAATGTATTTCTTGCAACGATCAAGAAGCCTTGATTAACTCTATTGTGTTCATTATAGCACGTTCCAATGGTCTGGTGGCGAACCATAAATTCCTTTTTACCCATTCGGGGGGGGGGGGTCGGTCGAACAGTTATATTGGTCCCAACGGCTATATTTCTTTGCCATGGTGAAGTGCCATGTGACGTTTTGTTATCCTAGCGAAGTTCCAATTTTGCAAATTTTCCTTCTATGAAGTTCCCTCTGGAATCTTCTGTAACTTGTCGATCTTAGCTCTCTTCTTAGTTAGTTTTCTAACTTTATTTCCAGTGACCTTCGCCTCGGTATGCCTTTTTCCATTCTGATTCTTATCTTCTTTTGGCATAGTTACTTCGTGTTGTTGAGATTCTTTCCTAAGAGTCGAGGGTGATACTTCTTTTTTATATGGAACAGGTACTTCAATATTTTGTGGGCCTTCTAGTGTTCTTGCAACTTCGACATCCAGGTCTCTGGAGATAGATAGCTTCGATCTATTCTTTTTTTCTTCAATCATGTGTGGGATCCTTCTAGTCATGAAATCTTTTAACTCTTTCTTCTTCTACACTAAAAATTCTTCTTCTTCTTTCCTTCTAGACTAATCTCTTTCAATCCAAGGTTTTCCTAGTAACATTGTAAATGGGGCACTATTCTCAATAAATTTAACAATCTCAAAATCTTCCTCTGTCGAAGCTCCATTGGTATTCATAGATATTTGGGTGAGCTTTCCACATAGGTTTATCATCTTTCCTTTGAATAGTCCTATTCCTCCTAATGAAGGAATCATATAAGGCCATCCTATAGCTTCCCAAGTTCAATCTGTCATGACATTCACCCGTGTTTCCTCATCCAAATCACAGTCAATGTTGATGTCTCCTATTATTTCTTCTATGCATGACTTTTCTTTGAAGATCTCTGATAAATTGACATGTCGGTGGTCATCCAGGTTTTCTTTTATCTGTAGCAATACTTTATCTGATTCTTTCTGGGTTTCTTCCATTAATGGATCTTCCTTAGGGTTTTATTGTCTCATGTTCATTCCTTCAAGCCTAGAAAACATTCTAGGGAAATTCAATAATTCATGGTCCATAGCTTTGCAACAAATATAACTAGGTCTTCTTCTAGGGAATTCCTTAGCAAGATGTACCGGTTTGCTGCAACTATAATGGAGGGTTAATCCTCTCTTTCTTTTAAATGATTCCCAACTCTTTTTATGTTGCATGCTAGGGTCATAGTAGCTAACCTACAAACATTTATTTCTAGGATCCTGCATCCACCTATTAGTCCAAACATTATTTCTATGCATAGGTATAACATATCTTTCACTATTCTTATTAGATCTACTCATATCAAACCTTCTTTCATCTATTAGTGGCCTAGTTTTAAAGCTAGGACAAAATCTATCAAACATACCTAGATCCATACTTTAGAAACAAAAATTTCTAGTTATCTTACCTCTACAGAGCACAGAGATTTCAGATCTATAACTTTTCACTATTCTTACCTTTATCAGAGAACATAGCTTGTAGATCTTACCTCTTTTAATAAAAAATTCTCACTTTTACCTTTCTCAAATCCCAAAGATTTCAGATATTTCCTCTTTTCTTCTGATCAGGCTTTTTTTCTTTAGCACAGAGATTTATAAATCAAGTAAAATATTGTGCACTAGAACGACATATCTATGCACAGATCTTTCATAGTTTTAGGATGGATCTTTCCACAAATATTCTTCTTTCTTATTTCTTAGCAATCACAGCTTCAAGTCCCAGCAACAGAACCATTTGTTGCCACAAGGGAAGACCCAGGGTTCAACGCTACAACAACGGACCAAAAAAACCCTAACTACTGGCCCTTTTGGAAACACCTGCGAAGCAGATCAAGTCTCACCCAAGGTAGAGGCATGGGTGGTTGTAGGACTCAGGTGTCTACAACCTTATCTGTGACACAAATCTGGGATTGTAATACTTAACAGAGCACTTATCACCGACAGTTCATCAATATTTAACCACTATCTACTCTGCAGATAAAACAGAGCATCGCATCATTCATTGAGATTTGATGTATCTAAGCACTCATCATAGAGAAGCATATTAGATCTAGAAGATTCAAGCACTAAGCACATTCACATAGGTTATATCTATATCCATATACAACATTAGCACATAGCATAAATAGATCTATATATGTATATCAATCACTTAGAAAGTAAAGACATTAACACATCAACACATCGCACAAAGCAGAGAAACACAGCATATATGTGGTTCACCCCCACCCTGGGGATACGTCCACCAACTCTTCTTCTTTATTAGCTTCTTCAATAGGTTACATGCACAAAGCCTCAAACCCTGCTCCGCATAGGACAAGAGATCTGTGCATCTTGCTAGATCATCCTTCCTCGAGTAGATATAAGCACACAACCTTCCACCGCCTATTACAATGACTTGCACTTATCTCTACAAGTCTCACACAGTATGCACAGAGAACTTACAATCCTTCAATCACATATATCTAGCACTTAGCCATCCGTAACTCTTCTATATCTATTTATTCTCACTACATCACCTTAGAATCTATTTATACTTTACAAAATAGGCCTAAACATGGGTAAACCCATGGGATGACATCCCATACCCGTTACATAATTCTAAATCCCAAAAAGGACCCAAAAAGGGGTCGAGATCCCACGATCTCTACTTTGTCTCGCGCTCCATCTTTGAGAGACTGTCGAAGTCGAAAAATAGGTCAAACTTGACCAAGGATTTCCAAAAACTATTTCAAGGGCCAACAAATGTTTTTAGGTATTCCATAGATACCAAAACCCTAATCCCTTAATCCGATATTAATTTAGAAAGCCGCTAAAAATAGCAAAAATCATTAGACGCAGTTGTCGAATATGACGCGCGCACACACACACACATGAAAAGAATATAACACATACCCAAAAAGAAATAGGTACGATCACCTTTTTCTCCTTCTCTCTTTTTGGCTAGTTAGAAAAATATCAAAGGGATGTTAGTGTCCATTTGTATCTTTCTATCTTGGTATAGGGGTCTAGAATCCAAGGGGATATTCACCTGTCCACGGGAGAATTATTTCATAACCAGGATGTGATAGATATTTGATCATATTTTTCACACATTATTGAAAATTTCTATAAAGTTGTTGAAGTAGAACAAGACTTTAGAAAGGAAAAGGTTGCATTATAAGGAAAACTTCTTATCACTAAGGGTGTTGAGGATGAGTGTTATATATTGAGTGATGAGGAGTTAGAAAGAATGGGAATATTTCATAGAAATAATGTAGTGGTTGAAGCATAGAGAATTCCTAGCAAGGAGTGAGTAATAAAAAGTACCAAGAACAAAAGTTCATTTTGTTCTTGAAATGATAGTAACATGAGAAAAAAGGTTAGGAAGTTAGTGGTCCTTTGAATACCTAA
>SNQJ01S0204846.1:853-11673 GCA_010110895.2 Picea sitchensis
GGCTGTCAAATCTCATGAACAACTGAAGCAGCTGGCGCTAGGGCTAGAGGGTACCGCGCAGCCTTTCTTGTGGGTTCTTCGCTCGGATATTGCAGATGGCAAGCCTGCGGTTTTACCGGAGGGCTTTGAAGAACGAACCAAGGATTGGGCACTGTTAGTGAGATGGGCGCCCCAGTTGAAAGTTCTTGCCCACAGATCGGTGGGATTATTCCTCACTCACTGCGGATGGAACTCTACCTTGGAGAGCATTAGCATGGGAGTTCCCGTGGTGGGATTGCCTTATTATGGCTATCAGTTTCTCAATTGCAGATTCGCCAAGGATGTGTGGAAGATGGGCCTGGATTTTGAAGGGGTGGACGTGAATGACCACAAGTTGGTCACAAAGCAAGAGGTGGAGGATGTTGTGAAGAGGATGATGACAACTCGCATAGGAGAGCAGTTGAGAGAAAAGGCTCTGAAGCACAAGGAATGTGCAGCGAGGGCAGTCCTCCCAGGAGGCTCTTCTTTTCTCAACCTAAACACTTTCGTTGAAGACATGATTAGGAAAGAAGCGGCCCAATCTAATACAGGTGACTCCTGAAAGAATTGGTCCGAGTTCTTGGAATGTGCGTGTTTGCTGCGCTTCCCATTTACATTGGCATGTAGGTTTCCCTTCTTACCATATGGTATCGTTGGCCTGCGTATTGTGTTGGCGTGTTAGAAATAATGGATTCCAATCAAGTATGTTGAGCTGTGCTTGTGGGAGTTTTGGAACATTTGTTTAGGCTCTACTTATAAATACATTTACATTTTATCTCAAGTTCTCCCAATTTCTTTTTATATGTTACCAAGTTCATATTAATTATAATTTTTTATTGCTAAGTTTTCCAATAAGTAATTAGATCTAAACAATACAAATTCATTTACATAGTAATTGATATAGCTCCATAAATAACTTCGCTCATGGTGTAGCTTCTAGTTTAGTTCTAGGTTGGGTAGTGACTTTCAAATAAAATTGTAGCTATAAAGTTCTGAGTCATATTGTACCAATCTGAAGTGGTGAGGCGCAATTCTGCTTGAAGATACCAGTTGATGGGCGTAGTATCCAAAGTGTTAATGAACTTATGCACACATCGTTCTTTAGGAATGTTGCTCCAGACCTTCTCACAACTTCGCACGTGGTCCTTCGAACTATGACCTGTGTATCGAACTTTGCACCCTTCGACTTGGTCTGAAAAACACATTGTCATTAAAGTGCGACATTGCACCCACTCCACGATATTCTTCTTGTGTGTTCCACACCATCTTGCTGGCGTTGCTTTCAAGGCTTCATCCAGTGCCAACAACCTCTGTTGTACTGGTACAATTTCTTCAAATTCCAATAAGAATGTTTCTAAGTGATTTAACCCATCAAATGTGGGCATATTACTTACTTCTATGCCAATCCAATGAACCTCCCTGGTCATTCTGGCACATCTTCGCGCATAAACTTTTCTGTCAGTTCTCTGATGCTTCTTCTGAATCTGATGAGCATGCACTTTCACTTTGCCAGCTTAAATTTCCATCTGCCGTAGGATTAATGTAATCACGTTGTCTTGTTGCCAATTTATATATATTCTCTAGTTCATAATCACAGTCTTTGATAGGTTCTATGTATCTGCGACCTTCATTGGGATCAAGAGGTGTAATGACCTTAAGACCATCACCTTCAAATGTCATTCTTCTTTTCTTGAGGTCAACAACAATCGAGTTGTTGAAAGCCCAATCAATTCCTAACAACGCAGAATAATGATAACTATCATCAACTATCTCAATCACTTCAAAGTCTGCAAATGTCCTTACCCCGTCGATGTCCATAGGGACATGCTCCAGTCTTCCAAAGGGGCTTACTGGCTGCTGATTAGCCATTCTGAGCCTGATAGGAGAGTAAATCAACTTAGGTTTTCCCATCAGTGCCCAGGTTTGCTTCGTCATAACATTGACTTCTGATCCCAAGTTGAGGACCACATAATCTATGTCATAGTCTCCAATCTGAGCATTAAAGTGTAGTTCCTTGTTTGTCCTTCTCTTTCTAGATGCTTGATGTGCTTCTTTATTCAATAGAGGATCTACCCTTCCTATCTCATACTGTCTGATCAAGTGTTGTAGTTCTTGCACAACTCTTTCATCCTTATTCAAATTAATGCAAGTATATAAGAAATCCATAAGTTTGCTTACCTCTTTTCCTTCTCCCGGTGAGGCAGACTGATCGAATGCCAGAGACATTCTACATTCTCTCACTTCTGGTTGTGTCTTTGATGAAGAGGCATTCCACATTCCAAATTCTCTTCTTACCTCTTCGAACGTCTTCTTTTCATTCCTTGGATAAAACAACTGTGTCTTCTTTGCAGCCCGTCTGATCCTTGATCCCTCATTAGAGTAAGTCATATTGCATTTGAAGTATTTTATATGATAGTTTTTATAAAGAATTTTTAGGGAACTCGACATCCATACAAACTAACAACATCATTATACTTATTAAATCTCCATCTAAATAAAATCTACATCATACAATATATATAAAATAACAAGATAATGATTATAACATGATCATCATCTATAATTAAAACTAGTCAAATATATCATTATTAGATAAGTATCATCAAACAACTTATTCTTTAATACCGATAAGATCATCATCATATATAACTACTAAGTGAAAGTCAAATATGACAATAGATCAATAACATATCATAATGATACATGGCCAATAGTCGACGTAAGTTAAGATGATATATGTCTAAATGATATAAGTCAAAATGATAAATGTCAAAATGATAAAACTCAATAATATGGTATTGCAGGAGAAAATGACACATATGATAATAAACATGAAAATAGGCATCATAACGATATAAAACAATGATCAATGATGGAGTCTATATGATCAATGTCACTCGCTACTACCAACAACTAGGTCATCATCATTATCTTGATAATCATCGTTGTGGTCATCATCGTCGTCACTCACAGTGTCTTCTTCATCTGACTCATCATCATCATCTCCCGTGTCTGTATCAGACCCATTATAATTTGGATCTATCTCATGAGGATCAACTGGATCTTTTGGAAGACCTGTGTTCTCCTAAAAAGAACATTCAAAATGGAGAGTTATTATTTATTTAATGCATTATGTAATTTTTATGTTATATTTCTAATATTACAACATATGAAATGAAACCATAATCATATTACATCATATCAAAGTGTACATACCATAATAAAATTTCAAATAAGTTACAAATAAGAAGTCATTCCAATGTTGTAAAACATGCAACAATTCCAATAAATGTTAGTAAAGATCATAAAAAAATGTATTATACATTTTAACTATCAATTGTAAATTCTATTACATAACCGTAAGTGCCAACCCTCTCCATTGTGTGATATATATGATTATTTTTGCTTATAAAAATCCTTTGAGAGTTAATTGGTCTATATATATTATTCTTTTGTATTTCACAAATGAATATTTTTCTAAGACATTTTGGCCCATTGTAATATTCTTCAAAGGTCCTTTGAGAATTAACTAGTTTATAGGTAATTTTGAAGATGCTCTCGATACTCATTCAACTAGACCACATCTAAATGTCAATCCTTCCAAAGAAAGAATTCTATACATCAAGCCCTAAAGGGTTGAAACTTATGAAAAAAATGTAATAAAAGGTGTCAAGGTGTATTGCCTTGCCTTACCTTGCCATGCCATTCCATACCATGCCATACTTTTCTATGCCATGCCATGCCATGTATTTCCTTTACATACCTTTCCTTGCCATGTGTTGCCATGCCATGCCATGCCATGCATTGCCTTGCCATGCCATGTCATGCCATACCTTGCTATCATATGGTATGCATTTCCATGCCATACCCCTCCATACCATGCCTACATTCACTTTCCATGCCTTGTATTTCCACATCATGCCTTTCCATATCATGCCTTGCCTTGCCATGCTATGTCATGTCGTGCCTTAAGGTTTATATTCCCTGAGGAGGAATTGGAAAAAAGTCCCCGAAATGGTTTGGGATGCCACTTGCAACTGGGCATAAAAAAAAAACTGAGACTCAGATTGAGGAATCGTCGACTTCGATGGATTACTGGGATAATATTTCAGCTAGAGAACCCCTCACTCTCAGGTTCCATGCTTCAGAAGTTGCTTTACTCATTGATTTTTAGAATTACTGTTTTTCTCAGTTTGAAGCAATGCAACATCTGGATTAAGGGGTCCAATTTATGAAACTGTCCCTCGTGAGCATATCGATAATGTGGTCACCTAGTCCATTCCTAAAAAGGCTTGCAACATCTCACATAACTCAAAATTTTTGCTCTGTTAGGTTTTTATGCCCTGAGGAGGAATTGGCCAAGAGTCCCCAAAATGGTTTGGGATGCAACTTGCAACTCGATATATAACAAAATATGAGACTCAGATTGAGGAACCATCATCTCTGTTAGATTCCTGGCATAGGATTTCAGCTAGAGCACCCCTCACTCCCAGGTCCAATCTCTCGTAAGTTGTTTTTTCCATCGATTTTGAGAACTAGGGTTTTGCTAAATAAGAAGCATTGCAACATTTGGATTTAGGGGTCCAATTTACAAAACCATGCCTTGGGAGCAGATGGACAATGTGGTTGCATAGTCCATTCCTAAAAAATCTTGCATCATCTCATGAAACTCAAAAATGCTACTCCGTTAGGTTTTTATGCCATGAGGAGGAATTGGCCAAGAGTCCCCGAAATGGTTTGGGATGCCACTTGCAACTAGGCATAAAAATGAAATCGATACTTGGATGGAGGAACTATTGACTTCGATGGATTACTGGGATAAGATTTTAGCTAGAGAACCCCTCACTTTCAGGTGCCATGCCTCAGAAGTTGCTTTACTCATTGATTTTGAGAATTAGGGTTTTGCTCATTAAGAAGCAATGCAACAATTGGATTTAGGGGTCCAATTTATGAAACTATGAATCAAGAGAGGATGGACAATGTGGTCACATAGTCCATGCCTAAACAAACTTGCAACATCTCACAGAACTCAAAAATGTTGCTCCGTTAGGTTTTTATGCCCTAAGGAGGAATTGGCCAAGAGTCTCTGAAATAGTTTAGAATGTGACTTGAAACTCGATATATAATGAAAATCGAGACTCAGATTGAGGAACCGTCATCTTCGTTGGATTCCTGGCATATGATTTCAGCGAGAACACCCCTCAATCCCGGTTCCAATCCCTCGTAAGTTTTGTTTTTCATCGATTTTGAGAATTAGGGTTTTGCTGAGTAAGAAGCAACGTAACATTTGGATTTAGGGGTCCAATTTATGAAACCATGCCTCAGGAGCGGATGGATAATTTGGTCACATAGTCCATGCCTAAACAATCTTGCAACATCTCACGTAACTCAAAAATGCTGCTGCGTTAGGTTTTTATGCCTTGAGGAGGAATTGGCCAAGAGTCCCCAAAATGGTTTGGGATGCCACTTGCAACTGGGAATAAAAAATAAATCGAGACTCAGATTGAGGAACCGTTGACTTTGATGGATTACTGGGATATGATTTCAGCTAAATCACCCCTCACTCTCAGGTTCCATTCCTCAGAAATTGCTTTACTCATTGATTTTGAATTAGTGTTTGACTTAGTTTGAAGCAATGAAACATTTGGATTAAGGGGTCCAATTTATGAAACTGTCCCTCGTGAGCAGATCGATAATGTGGTCACCTATTCCATGCCTAAAAAATCTTGCATCATCTCACAGAACTCAAAAATGTTGCTTCGTTAGGTTTTTATGCCCGAGGAGGAATTCGCCAAGAGTCCCCGCAATGGTTTGGGATGCGACTTGCAAATCGGTATATAACGAAAATCGAGACTCGGATTGAAGAGATATCATCTCGATTGGATTCTTGGTATAGGATTTCAGCTAGATCACCCCTCACTCATAGGTACAATCCCTTGTAAGTTTTGTTTTTCATCGATTTTGAGAACTAGGGTTTTGCTTAGTAAGAAGCAATGCACCATTTAAATTTATGGGTCCAATTTATGAAATCATGCCTCAAGAGTGGATGGAAAATGCGGTCACATATTCCATGCCTAAACAAGCTTGCAACATCTCACGGAACTCAAAAATGTTGCTCTGTTAGGTTTTTATGCCCTGAGGAGGAATTGGACAAGAGTCTTTGAAATGGTTTGGGATGCCACTTGCAACTGGGCATAAAAAGAAAACCGAGACTCGAATTGAGGAACCATCTACTTCGATGGATTCCTGAGATAATATTTCAGCTAGAGCAACCCTCACTCTTGGGTGCCATGCCTTATAAGTTGTTTTACTCATTGATTTCGAGAATTAGTGTTTTGCTCAGTTTGAAGCAATGCAACATTTGGATTAAGGGGTCCAATTTATGAAACCATCCCTTGTGAGAATATCGATAATGTGGTCACCTATTCCATTCCTAAACAATCTTGCAACATCTCACAGAGCTCAAAAATGCTTCTTCGTTAGGTTTTTATGCCCTGGGGAGGAATTGACCAAGAGTCCCTGAAATTGTTTGGGATGCGACTTGCAACTGGGCATAAAACAAAAACCAAGACTTGGATTGAGGAACTGTCAAATTTGATGGATTACTAAGATAGGATTTCAGCTAGACCACCCCTCACTCCCAAGTTCCAAGCCTCAAAAGTTGCTTTACTCATTGATTTTGAGAACTAGTGTTTTGCTCAGTTTGAAGCAATGCAACATTTGGATTAAGTGGTCCAATTTATGAAATCATCCCTCGGGAGTGGATGGATAATGTGGTCACCTAGTCCATGTATAAACATGCTTGCAACATCTCACAAAACTAAAAAATGTTGCTTCGTTAGTCTTTTATGCCCTGAGGAGAAATTGGCCAAGAGTCCCCGAAATGGTTTGGGATGCGACTTGAAACTGGGAATATCACGAAAAATGAGACTCGGATTGAGGAACCTTCATCTCCGTTGTATTCATGGCATAGGAATTTAGCTAGATCACCCCTCACTCCTAGTTTCAATCCCTCAGAAGTTGTTTTTTTATGGATTTTGAGAACTAGTGTTTTGTTGAGTAAGAAGCAATGCAAAATTTGTATTTAGGGGTCCAATTTAGGAAACCATGCCTCATGAGAGGATGGACAATGTGGTCACCTAGTCCATGCCTAAACAATAATGCAACATCTCATGGAACTAAAAAATGTTGCTCCGTTAGGCTTTCATGCCCTGATAAGTAATTGGCCAAGAGTCCCCGAAATGGTTTGGGATGCCACTTGCAACTATGCATAAAATGAAACATTGAGACTCAGATTGAGGAACCCTCATCTCCATTGGATTCCTAGCATATGATTTCAACTAGATCACCCCTCACTCTGAGGTGCCATGCCTCAGAAGTTTCTTTACTCATTGATTTCAAGAACCAATGTTTGGCTCAGTTTGAGGCAATGCAAAATTTGGATTAAGGGCTCCAATTTATGAAACCATCCCTTGGGAGAGGATCTATAATTTGGTCACCTATTCCATGCCTAAATAACCTTGCAACATCTTACAAAACTCAAAAATGTTGCTCGTTAGGTTTTTATGCCCTGAGGAGGATTTGGCCAAGAGTCCCCGAAATGGTTTGGGATGCGAATTGCAATTCGATATATAACGAAAACCGAGACTCGGATTGAGAAACCATCATCTCCGTTAGATTCATGGCATAGGATTTCAGATAGAGCACCGCTAACTCTCGGGCGCCATGCCTGATAAGTTTCTTTACTCATTGATTTCACGAATTAGTGTTTGGCTCAGTTTGAAACAATGCAACATTTGGATTAAGGGGTCCAATTGATGAAACCGTCCCTCGTGAGCAGAGCAATAATGTGGTCACCTATTATATGACTAAACAAGCTTGCAACATCTCACAAAACTAAAAAATGTTGCTTCGTTAGGTTTTTATGCCATGCGGAGGAATTGTCCAAGAGTCCCCGAAATGGTTTGGGATGCGACTTTAAACTCGACATATTACAAAAATCAAGACTCGAATTGAGGAACCATCATCTTCGTTGGATTTCTGGCATAGGATTTCAGCTAGAGCACCCCTCACTCCTGGGTCCAATCCCTCGAAAGTTGTTTTTTTCATCGATTTTGAGAACTAGGGTTTTGCTTAGTTTGAAGCAATGCAACATTTGGATTTAGGGGTCCAATATATGAAATCATTCCTTGGGTGCAGATGGAAAATGTGGTCACATAGTCCATGCCTAAACAAGCTTGCAGCATCTCACAAAACTCAAAAATGCTTCTCTGTTATCTTTTTATTCTCCGAGGAAGAATTTTCCAATAGTCCCCGAAATGGTTTGGGATGCCACTTGCAATTATGCATAAAATGAAAACCGATTCTCAGATTGAGGAAAAGTCAACTCCGATGGATTACTGGGATATGATTTCATTTAGAGAACCCTTCACTCTCGGGTGTCATGAGCATATAAACATAAGTAACATCACATGAAGTATACAATACACTAGAATTGACATGGAAACCCAAATGGGATAAAACCACATAATTCTTTATTATATATCAAAGAATACATTCATTGGAATCCCTAACTTCCTAATTCTCCAACTGTGACTGGAAGGAGGCTACGACCCCTTATTTATAGGCTCCAAATTGAAGGAAGCTACAACTCCCTAAATTATCTGGTTCCAACTAGGAGGCTACAACCCCCTGATTCTAAGGTTACAACATGAAGAAAGCTCCAACTCCCTGATTCTCTGGCTCCAATAGGAAGGAGGATATAACCCCCTGATTATCAGGCTCTAACTTGAAGGAAGATCCACATCATTGAGTTCTATGAAACCAACCAGAAGGAGGATACAACCCCCTTTCCTTGCCTCATCTTATCACCTTGAAATATAAGTGTAGACAAAGCTGTCACTACCACAATCACTTTCAATGCCAATACCACTGTCACTGTCACTAGCACTACCATTTCCATTGTCACATCAACTTGTAACCTGTTAAACTGTCAATGTATACAACCCATCACATCAACCTGTCAGTGTCCAACATGTCCAACCTGTCACTGTCACTGATACTCAACCATATCCTCTCACATGGATCATATACCAAGGAAACCTCTCAACTAGATGTCCAACATCACCAACACATGCCTCTACCAAGCATGTACCAAGATCACCAAATACCATCATAAGATATGTGTCTCAACCATGTACCAAAGCATATACCAAACCATCAACCAATACCATACCAAACATCAATTTTGTACCACAACCTATACCACAACAAGTGCATCAACCATGCACCAACACATGTACCGAACCGTGCATCAACCATGCACCATAACCTGTACCATATGCCTCAACCATCAACCATGTACATCAACATTGGTACTGTACCATGTACCAACAATGTATCTCAACCATATACCATATCACTCAATCATGCCATACACCATCCACCAAAGGATATATCAAGCATGTACCATTAATGGTGTACCTCAACAAAGTATCATTATAAATGAAAACCATAAACCATGTGCCAATGCTTCAGTAGTATACCAAGAATAAACCTCAAGCATGTAGCATCATCACGATGTAACCAAACCAAGATACCAATACAAACAATATATACTATGCATCAACCAAGTTATACAATACCAATATCACCAAGATGTACCATGCATCAACAAGACATGCCTCTCAAGCATGTACCATACCATCACCAAGCATAAGATATAATTACATAAGCATACATGTAACATGTAGTTGACTTGTTGTAATGCAGTACTGAATTGTAGCTCTTCCATGGCCTTCAACAACCTGGTACCAACATTTCCCCCAAATTTTCCTTAGCCTCGCAGGACTAAGAATCCCTATCATGCGGGGCATTGCATGACATCACTTAGGAAACCTGTAGGGGTGCCTCATGTGACACCCTCAAGATGACCCACGAGAGCCTGCCAAATTAGGGTTACATAAAAAACCTTGCACTTTGCAGCTACGAAACTTTCTCTATTTCCTTGATCTTTCTTCGCTGCCTCAGTCTTGTTGTCAGATTCACCAATAAACCAAAAAAGTAGACCATAAAATTCTCTTAATATAGATATTCAATTAAGTGTGTGTCAAATTCATGTCTCATGATATGTATTTATAATTTTTCTAGGTAATGTATTTCCTTAGTCTTAGGGATTCTTGACTTTCTTGTTGAAAAAACTTTACACATTCATTAATTTACTTGTAACTACTTTGGGGCTTCTTGACCATTCTTCGAGGCTTCCAACTCCACAAGGCCATATCTCCCTAACCATGACGAATCACATGGCATAACACCCATCACCAAAAACAACACGACATGGAATATCCATCTATGAGTGTCCTACCTGCATTTACATTGTCCTTCATGTCCATATTCCTAAAAAATTTTGGGTACCATAACCACACCTCTGGGGCTTCATGTAGACTTCATAAAATGCATCCATCATATGTGCTAACATCAACCACTCCATCAATGAAAAATAAATCACCATAAATCTCAACCAATTTCTAGGCTTTCAGACTTCTCCAAGGGTTGACATAAATCTCTAAGGGTTGACATCAATGACAACCAATTCTCCAAACCAACTTTCAAACAATACCCCCCTTTAGAATTGATGGAAACACCAACATTGATGGAAAAAATCATGCTCCAATCAACATGCTCCCCCTATGACTATTTCTCCTCATCAATGTTTCTCACTCTCCCCATTTGACATCAATGGAAAAGGGTCTCTCTCCTTGGGGATACTCCCCCTATCTTCATGCATTTGTTCTCTCTCT
>SNQJ01S0204847.1:0-16532 GCA_010110895.2 Picea sitchensis
GCATTCGCATCATGCTAGTATGGATTAGAGATGATGCATTCACATCATGCTAGTATGACTTAGACATGATGTATATGGTAATCCACATCATGCTCGTACAAATTAGATATGATGCATTCGCATCATGTTAGTATGGATTAGAGATGATGAAGTGGAGAGATTCAACATCTATTGGGACAAATATTCTTCTAGGATGTATGTCTAGATTAGAAGAATGGTCTGTGTATCACTCTATTGAGTGAGTGACTTATGAGAGACACTCTATTGAGTGCATTGAGTTCAAAACATGACTTATTCAGCATCATTCCTGATTACGCATATGGAGTATGGCCTCGTGAGATGATGCATTTGATGATATATTTTTTATGCCGGGATGTTATCATATGATACTGGTAGTGGTGATGTTGCTCATGATTTGATCTGCGTAATCATGAGATATCTTGTGTGGATATGAAAATGCTACTTGTTAATACCTCACTAGATAGGAGGGAGTGTTGATATTATGGTAGTTTCAGGAGGTATCAATATCCATGTGTAACCTCTAACTAGATTATAATATTCTGGAAAGCTAGAGAAACCCTAAACATATGTGTAAGAACCCTAGAAGACAAGTCGACTCAGTAAAAGAATTAATAATAAAGTATTAGCCTCTATAAAGAGAATTTGGGCTAGATAGATGACAAGGAGCACTATAAATAGAGGGCGCTTGAGCTCATTTGAACACACACTCTCTCACACTCAAGATAAGAGGTGAGCAATTCTAGAGGAGTGCAATTGCAATGACTATAGCTTGGATATGTTCTTAGTTTATGGTTTTTGGACTTTCTTCTTGGTGCTCTACCATTAGAGAAAGGTGTGCTATCTCTTGGTTATCTGTTGGGTCTAGTACTGCTTCTAGAGTTATTCTATCTATCAAGGTTACGATGATTAGGGGTGGTTGTGTTCCTATGGTTGGGTGAAAATATTGTGATATTGTCTATGGTTAAATGAGATAATCTTAACATGGTCCAATAATCTAGTGTTATCTTGATTTATTATGGAAACCACTTTTCCAAATCCACTTCTACAAAAACTTGGGCACATGCAAACATTGGGGACTTTAGTTATGATTTATTTATGTATTTTCCCAGTGCATTTCTAGTGGTTTTAAGAACATCATCTCCCCAAAAGTGGAGAGGGAGATGTGGGAGACAACCCCACATTTGGAAAATAGTGGGTATGTCATACTCCGTATAGAAATACAAAGTCCATCGATTCAAATACAAACCCCTTGATCCAAAAAACTAAGACTCACTTTGAAAAATAAGATCATTGTCCTCTTTGTACTAAAAAAAGAAGGTATAAAAATATGTACCACAAAAAAATGATTCAGACACCCTTTGATGAGAGATTTCCATTTCTTCACAATAGATATTTCCACTTGTTGGGGTGAAGGCCAAATACTGGTGAATTTCCCTATGAGTTGTTTGGTGGCATAAGATAACACTTTCTTTCGAGTGGTTATTCACGAAATGTCAATCTCAAGAAGTTGATCTAGGTTCTTTACAAATTGCATGAGTGTGGGGGAGGAGTTCTTCTCTAGTGAACCCAGAAGCTTCTTAAAGTTCATCGCATCTATGTTGAAGTCCGTCTAGGGATCGAGATCCTTGTCATCCATTGATGTGGAGGGGGGAAACTATGATAAGCAAAGAAAATTGTAGGTTGGTGAGATAGGGAAACCATAGAGATAGGACCTTATAATTATAGTACTTATGTACATTAAGCATACCATAAATAACATGAAACATAACATCCTTCCTAGAATTTTCTTGGAATTATTGTAAATGTTAGAAATCATGAGGCATATGATCTATGGTCAATTCTCCAACAAACACTACTCAAGTAATAGAAATAAGTTGAAATATAACATCACCTTAAAGATGGAAACGTCAGACTTCAAAAGAGTGCAAAAAATAAGCAGAGAAAAAATGTATAGGTGCATGATCATGGATATTCCATAAGATATTTTTTCACAAAAAATATTGAAATATTCTAAAATATTTTATTATTCAATTTATTTCCTTAGATCCCATATTTATTTTTATTATCTTAATTGCTCAAATTTATGGAAATAAATGAATTCTAAAAATGAAATAACAAGTGAATGAACACACCAAATAACAAACATAATATGTGACCGAGGAAACCCAATATGGATAAAACCCAACTAGAAGGTGAGGCATATTCTCTACTCTCTTTTCTTCAGTTATGAAAATGAAAATACAAAGAAAGGAGAGCTCACTATAGAGTTTACTTTTGCACTGTGGCATGAATGGATACTACATAATCATCTACCTCCTTCATTGTTCTATCAAATACCAATCCTATATTTTCTCCTAAACTATGGAATAAGTACAATCCTAGAACCCCAATATTTAACACAGCCTGATAGTCATTTAGGGTTATGGTTTTTCCATCCTAAACCCCTCTATTAGTGTTAAGGTTCTAAACCTTCTAGATATTTCTTGAAAGTGAGCATGCTACTTGTCCCACATGTGTGAGTAATGAAGGATAACATGACATCCACTTGGTATCATGGTGGTCAACAAGGTAGGTCAATTTGAAATAGCTATAAATTTCACATACAAACTTTGAATGAGGTGATTTTTATATCATTAGAAATCTATCAATGTGTAAAAATATTCCAAGGAAATGAGAGTTATGCTTGTAAAGTTTTGACCCCAAAAAGTGTTGTTTGATTCCTCAAAATGGATTTAGAAGGTTTCAGACCCCAATTATCCAAATTAAGAAATGCCACTAAAATGGGCCTTGCAATACAAGCCCTCCAATTTTTCCACCCAAAATGTAACAAGATAGATGATAAATTATATAATGATCAATTCAAGGTCATTTAAAAATTGAAGAAATTATTGAGTTGGATTATAGGTAATTCAAATTTTGTACTTTTAAATAAAAATGGTATGAAGTGTTTGAGAGGACACAAAGACATGATTCTCATAGAAATTTTTTTTCCATAGAATCCTCAAAGTAATTGCCAAATAAAAAGGAGCCTTATGTTTTACCAATTCATTGTGAGAAAGTATTTCTTTGACTCATACTAAAATATAAATATAAGTAGTGGTGGTCAATCTATTAATTGATAGTTTATTATGCATATATATATTTGTTGATTAATCAATAGAAATTTGATAACAAAGGTCTAATTTATATATGTGGTTCATGCACATGTATTTTTATATGAAGTTATTTTGGATCCAAAATCGATATTTCTCATACATTATGATCCAATATTAAGCCATGTATTTGATGATATGCCAATGAATATGGAGAAAAACAATGATGTCCAATCAAATATGGATGAGGGATTGCAGAACAAAGAAGAAATGGACATTCAAGATGACATGTATGGTGATTATGGATTTGACAATAATATAATATATAAAACAAATCTTCATGATGGTGAAGTTTAGAAAAAAGAACATGAAGTTCATAATGATGACAATAGTCCTTTAGCAGTATGGGGATCTAGGGCTAGAGGTGGGTATTCATGTGATGATCAATTAGGGGATACCATTTTTCATGAAAATGTTGATATTATACATGATCTATAGGACAACAATATTGTCGATAACAATCAACAATATCCAGAGTTAGATGATATTATAGAAGGTCGCATTATGGATTATATACAAAATGTTTGTAAAAATAGATCTAGTAACAATATGTTGGAATACGAATAATAAAATTATTTTTATGTTGAATATGATGACGATGAATATAAACATGATTACAATAACACTTTAGAAAGATAGTATAACAAGAATAATATTAATTTCTTGCAAAAAAATATGAACATTTACAAGGATTCATTGGATGGCATGGATACACATAATACTGTAAATGCATACTTCTAAAATTATAGGATTTTTACTTCATATTTAAATCATGATGATTTTATTCCTTAAACTTTTAAATGCTTCATTATTTTTTGGAATATATTAATAATTTAATTACTATGATCATAATTTGTAATATAAATTTATTAATCATAATTTTTTTTTGTTTCCTAGCTTGTTTATGACCCGCGAGACTAGAATGTGGCTTGAGAAACCACGACTCAAGGGAATCTAAGCCGTCAAAATCACCCAGGGATCGAACCTGGCCTGAGCCACACCAACCATTAACATGTATGTATTTTTTTTCCCCACAAGTTTCAATCCAGTGACTTTAACATCATAGAGTTCCTTAACAACACACTATGTCACCAACTTTCCTACTTCTCGTGGAATTATTAATCATAATTTAAAATTAAGTGTTCACTTACATAATATTATCCTACATGTGGCATGATAATTTTCGTATGTGGAATTGTTTGATTCATGTCTTTTTAATTTTTGCATAGTGCAATCTCCTTAAAGTACCATGCACCTAATGTGCTTGACAATCACACACATAATAAATACACCTAAGATAAGAGATGAACCTAACCTATATTGCACCTAATAATACATATATGCTATGTGATTAAACCTAACATGTAACCCACATAGATTATAGACCATGAATTAGTGTTTTAAGGATTTAGTATATTAGGGAATATGTGTTATTATATTTTTGGGTCATAGCATGTAAGGGGGTGTAATTTTATGTGTCAAGGGGTTAGAGAATTAAGGGGTACAAGTTTTTTTGTTAGGTAGTTATCCAGGTTATTTTCTACATGAAATGAGAGCAGAGATATAATAAATAAATATACAGAGATATCTTGGATATCCAATAATATAACAAAAATGTATCAGAGATGAAACCATAAACATAGAGGTACAATAATACACAATTTATATTAATGAGTGAAAATGTAAAAAGACTGTAAAATTACAAAGTGAAAGACTCGCTAGAATGGTGGCAGCTTATCTCTGAGAAGAGATGTGATGGCTACTCGCATTCACACTGAGGTCATTTACAATTAGGCTCTAAAGTCATTTTTAATATAAAGAAAATACAAAACCCTAATCTTGGAAGATGAAAAGTCAACAGTTTTGTCGACCCCGTTTTGGGTAGTTTGGTGTATCAACTTCCCGGGGGCGTAACTTTGGAATACGATATTCATTTGGGGTGAATGATAGCTCATTGGAAAGGTATATCCGAGAAATACACATGATGCTATTACACTCTAACTATATCTACACTTTGACTGTGGTGAGCCATAAAAATGTTGTTTAGGGCCTCAAAACGGCCCCGAATGTTTGGGACTCGAAAACTATGAACAAACTGCCAAACTAAAACTACCAAAATGAGCCAATTGGAATAGGTGGGTGGCCATTGAGATCCACTTGGATCAATCCTCCCTCCATAAGAAGTAATGGTATCCATTGCATTGATTTCCTGGGAGAGAGGGGAAAGCAATTGTTGTCACTAAATCTTGGTGTGCTACTTGCCTTGCTAGAGACGTCGCATTGCTTGGTTTGTGGAAGGTTGTCATGAACCTATTTTTTGTGGGGTTGAATCTATTCAAACAGTCGAGCTACATGAGATTTTTTTGTGCAAAAGGAATCTCTTCACTTTGTTGCAGTCTTTTCGACCTGCTTTTGTTGGATAGAAGGTGCTTGGGATGAGGCTGTCGTGGTTGGAGTATCCTTCTGTTCACCTTTTGAACAGACTTTTAAGAAGCTGAATTTTTTAGTATGAGATGCTACCATGCGACAATTTTTAGGTGGGACAGTAGTCGGAATTACCTTTGGTATTCTGTAGAGATGACCCCTCAGAGTAACAATGACACTACGGGGTCGAGACTCATAAATAATGTGAAACTTCCACATATATGGTTGGCCCAAGAGAACATCACAGACATCCAGTGGGGAAACATCACATAATAACTCATCCTAGAAGGTATGGATGTCATATGACAATCAAAACTGTTGGCTAACACGAAGATCTCATCCCTAGCAAAGCCACCCGATGTTGTATGGTTGCGGGTGTGGTGTTGTCGACAATCCTAACTATTTGATGACCTCTAGTGAGATGAGGTTCTTCTAGCTTCCCCTATCAACAATAAATGCGGTGGGGTCCCCTTCACCCACATCTATGAATGAAAAAGGTGCTCCCCTTCTTCAGGATTTGTTGGTTCTTCTGGTTGAATTGTTGCAGTCATGACAATAGCAGTGGGATCTACGTTGATGATCTATCTTCTATCAGTATTTTTTGAATCGGATTCTAAATCAAGGTTTTCCTCCTTGTCATTGATCTCGGCCACCAATGAATATTTTGAGAGACATTCATCGGTGTTGTGCTAGGGGATTTTGCAGAAATCGCACCATTTTTCGATGTCCTTATTCTTTTCGTGACCCTTCTTTTCTTGTGGCCTGTACTGGTTTTTGGGAGGCTGTTTGTTAGGGTCTTCTTTATCATACTTTTGTTGTTGCATATTTGTGGACCAAAAAACCCTCTTGTTTTGGTGCTTCAATTTCTGATCAATTTTAACAACATATCGATAAGAAACACCGAGTTATGAGATGTTCAAAAATACATTTCAGTTTGGATGTATCTGTGTAGAGCCCCGCGGTATTTCAGAACCAAATGTCGCTTAGTGTATTTGATACCCAAATTGGTGCACAACGTATGGAAGGTATTGGTGAACTCTGACACTTCTTGGCCCCTCTCTTTCCGCAGTGTGGTCCATATCATGTATTGGTCCTCATAGTTTCCAATAGAGTAATATTGCTCCTTTACCACATCCACAAAAAAATACCAAGTGGGCTCGGCCCCATATATTCCAGACTCCTCTGTGGAGATTTTCTCCACGGTAAGTTTCCCAACAAATGTTTGACATGGCGAAGATCCCTAAGGCATGCGAAGGTGATATTTTCCCTGTCAAAGAAATTATGAACATAGAAATAACCTTATAGCAGATTTAACCATTTTTCTAGGGAATCTGCATCTATCTATTTTTCAAATATGGGAATATCAAAATTAACTTGTACCTTGAAATGCACGGTGCCTCCAAAGTGTCTTCTTGATGAAGAAGAACATTTTTTTATCGACATGCGTTGAAGGTTGTGGGAAAAATTCTCCATCATTTCGTCCCTCTATCGCGTGATAGCTTTCTCAAGCAACAGATTAATAAAATCATATGCTCTGTCATTTTTATTTTCTTTCGCCATGGAGGGTTTCTTGGGTGTGCGAGAGAAATTTTCCTCAAGAGATAAAATATCGAGACCCAACTTTCTATACTCAAACCTCATCGGGGACATGCACTGAAAAAGGATAAAGAGAAGCATGTTATGATACCACTGGTCCATATTATTTTAGGCACAAAATGAGAGAGGAAATATAATAAATAAATATACATATATATCTTAGATATCCAATAATATAACTAAAATGTATCAGAGATGCAACCATAAAAATAGAGGTACATTAATACACAATTTATATTAATGAGTGAAAATGTACAAAGACTGTAAAATTATAGAGTGAAAGACTCGCTAGAATGGTGGCATCTTATCTTTGAGAAGAGATGTGACGGCTACTCACATTCAAAATGAGGTCATTTACAATGAGGCTCTAAAAGAACTTTTAACATAAAGAAAATCCAAAACCCTAACCCTCAAAGATGAAAATCCAACAGTTTTGTGGACCCCGTTTTGGGTAGTTTGGTGTATCAACTTCCCAGGGGTGTAGCTTTGGCATACGATCTTTGTTGGGGGTGCACAATAGCTCATTGGAAATGCCAATCTGAGGACTACACATGTCTCCATCAAAATTGACTATGTCTACAGTCTGACTATGGAGAGCCCTAAAAATGTTGTTTAGGGCCTCAAGACGGCCCCAAAAGTTTGGGACTTGAAAACTAGGAACAAAACTACCAAACTGAAACTGCCAAAATGAGCTAGTTGGAATAGGTGGGTGGCCACCGATATCCACCTGGATCAGGTAGTTAGTGTGTTGTGAGATACAATATAGTAGTGTATTGGTATCTATTATTGTGTTAGGATGTATATTAATTTAATGTGTTTCAAGGTACAAATGTTTTAAAGGGTATAGGATAGTGTGTTAGTAAGTATTAATTAACGTGTTAGGAAATATGTAGTGTGTTACAAGTATAATGTGTTAATGGTGGGTATGCATTAGAATATGAAAGGATGTGTGTTAATTTGTTATAAGGATAGTGTGTTAAGGTGTATGTCTTAATGGTTGTGTGTTAGGGGGTATGATCCATTAGTTTTCTAAGGGGTTAGAGTATAGTGTCTTCACTTCGTGAACCTATGACATAACCCATGAATTTATGGGATATTAAAGTATACCCCTAATTTCAGTAGATATTAAAAAATACCTCCCAAAATCCTTTTGTTGGACCCTCCTCCCAATACATGTTTCCAATTAAAAAATACCTTGTTTTTATTAGATACCCCTTTTTTTTACCCTCCAATACCAATAAACTCCCTTGTACCTCATATTCCCCTCCACCGCCCCAATACCTACATTATATTGAATTCTTTTTCACAATTTAAAAACCCCATTTATGAATGAATGTGGTGCACACGCCCCCTCCTCACACAACCCATAGGTTGGGAGGTCTGCACGCTCACAGAATCTTTCCTTTCACACAGCCCGAAGAACTCTAATCGGTTCTTCTATTTGACTATCAGGAAATATGTACCCACAACAATCCTCATGCGATCCCCTCTTTGCACTCGGGAGATCGGAACTCGCGACTTCGTGAATCCAATGGTCGAGCATAGGTCTCTCGAATCCCTGAAACTCGACAGCCAGTCAACGCTGACCTTTTCCTATTGAAACTTTCCCTATCGCGATTTCGTCACTCGCGATGTCGAACCACTCCTATCCCCAACTCCCGATTCCCGATATGTCGAAACTCTGACACATGCACGAGTTGACTATTCAACGGTCCTCCACCCTATCGGGATTTCAGACTTCATGGGATCGCGAATCCTGAAGCAATTGTTTCGAAACTTCAACCCACGAATCCCTGAAATAGAATGCCACCTATCACCCATCGACTCCTATGGCCCACACTATTCTAGTGCCCATCGGGATATCGCGGTTCGCGATTTCGTGATTCCTGTTGCTAGGTTTACAGAGGTTCAACCTACGAAACCCCGATATGCGAATCTCCGGGTCGATCCAATGGCCCTTACGACTTGGATCAACGGTTCTACCCCTCCTGAGCTTTGAACTCTTTTTGGGAATACTCCGCCGTATCTCCCCTGCTCCTTCATGAGATCTGACAGCTCACGGAAATTCATGACTCCTCCTCGAAGAATTGCGGCCGTCCGTCCTTCCTTGGTGATTTCAGCAAATGACCAAGTGTTCCTCCGCGGAACTCATCCACCTATGTGCAACTCATGACGCTTCTGACGAACTTCCAATCATAGCTTCCCTGCACTATCCTTCAACAATTTCGAAGGCATTATCCTTCCTGAGCTTTATTACAACTCTGAGCCTTAGAAAAGACTCTTGCGTGCACTCCTTGCAACAGACATTCAAGCACTCCTAAGTGATTGAATCCCTTCGACTCTCTGCACACCTGCAACAACAGTCTCTAAATACTTCACCTAGGTTCGCAACCTTGAGACTTCACTTGGACTGCGCACTCCTTGCACGTCTCCTTTACCCAACTGCGCTTCTTGGGTGAATGAGAACAAAAGCGACCCTATCTGCACCCTTTTTCAACGCACTCCTTGTGGACACGTCAACTGCACTCCCTGTAGGAATCCTTGGCTCAGATAGAGAAACAATTGAAACTCATTCCTACTTCCTCTCAGATTTCAAACTCATTCATGAAATCATATACACAGCATATAAAGCAAATGCATAGCAGGAAGAAAACATTCATGAGCATATCATTCAACATCAATACATAGAGAACAACACAAAACCATGAATTTGAATCAGACTCTTCTATTAATTCAAATATCTATACATGGGTGTTCTTACACAGCTCTCTGCATGCTCTCGCTCTTATTCTGTGCTTACTACTATCATATAATACACAATGAGGGTGTCTATATCCCATTTCCCTCTTGCGCTCTCAAACTGTCTAATCTACACATTCAATTCTACCTACTTTACATTACTACATTAAATGCCTTCTACCTACTAAGGACGATAGCGAATTGCTCAAGGTTCGTTTACATTATACAAGTGCACCTCATCTTAATGACTTATTTAAGATCATGCAACAACTTCAAGGTATTTTCAAAATTTGTGCTAGCACTTGTCCAACTATCTTTTGCCTTCCGCGCTGGCTCACTTGATGTGTTGGCGATGCTCCTGCATCATACTCCCTCGCTTGAAAATTTTCATGGGCTCATGTCCATGAGCTCCTGCACGATATGACCATGCTTCTGTATCTCTGCCTCGCTCTCCCAGCTGGCATCTTCAACTGGATGGTTCTTCCATTTGACCAGATACTCAAAGTATTGCTTTCGCCTGGTCCTTTTGCCCACTCTCTTATCCAGTATACACTCCATCTACGGTTTCTCTGCAACTGGCATTTGCTTTGTCCACTGAATCACTGGTTGTTCATTTTCTATCGTTGTTTCCTCCTCTCTATATTGGTTCAAATCTTAGATATTGAATATCGGAGAAATTTCGATCCCATCGGGTAATTCAATCTCGTAAGCATTTGCCCCAAATTTCCTCAAGACCCTACATGGCCCAATTTTCTTCATCTTCAATTTATTATATGTTCCTCTTGGGAACCTTTCCCCTCAAATGTGCTAGAACCAAGTCACCAACTTCAAACTGAAGTTGTCTTCTATGCCAATATTCTCTGCATTTATACTCCTAGCTTGAATTTAGCAGTCGCTCCTTCACCTGACTGTGACGTTCCTTCATCGCCTCTGCGAATTCTTCTGCACTAGCGCTCCTAGTCGCAGTCTATTCTGAATCCCTCAGTTCAGAAATTCCCTTAGGTTGCATGCCATAGACAACCTGAAATGGAATTTTCCCTGTGCTCCTATTAACTGAGTCATTATAAGCAAACTCTGTTTGTGGTAATATGTTGTCCCACTAGCTGTGGTGCTCTATCACCAAGCTTCTCAACAAGTCTCCCAGACTTTTGTTGACCACTTCTGTCTGTCCATTCGTCTGAGGATGATAAGCTGAACTAAATGAAAAGTTAGTTCCCAGCTTCTTCCATAAGGTCCTCCAAAAATTCCCTATGAATTTTGTATCTTGATCCGAAACTATACTTCTTGGAAAACCATGAAGTCGAATGACCTCTTGGAAAAACATGTTAGCAATGTGAGTTGCATCACTAGTCTTCTGACATGGAATGAAGTGTGCCATCTTGGAAAATATATCCACCACCACAAAGATTGAATCACAACCTCTTTGTGTTCATGGCAACCCTAATACAAAATCCATGCTAATTGCATCCCATGGCCTCTCTGGTATGGGCAATGGTTGATAAAACCCCGCATTCTTCTTCCTTCCCTTCGAATGCTGGAAAATTCTGCATCTGTCTACAAATCTCCTGATGTATTCTCACATTCCTGGCCAAAAATATGACTCATTCAGATTTGCGAACGTTTTGTCATGACCAAAGTGTCCTACCAATCCTCCACTGTGTTTATCCTTCAGTAAGTTCTCCCTCATGGAGCATTTCGGAATACACAGTTGATTTACCCTGAACAACAATCCTTCCTGGATCATGTATTCTATCCATGGGTTTCTGTCTCTGAGAAATGGATTCTCAGCTGCTTCATACGCCTCCTTAAAATCTTGATCATCAGCATACATGTCCCTGATATCATCAAAACCCAACGTTTTGAATTTGAACTCCTGCAACAGCAAACACTTCCTTCTTAAAGCATCAGCCACTTTGTTAGCAGTACCAGAAATATGTTTAATCACAAATGTGAAATTCTACATATACTCAACCCATTTGACATGTTTCCTGTTGAGTCACAAGCTACAGTGCATGATTGTCACTGTACAAGACAAACTCTTTCGGGATCAAGTAATGCCTCCATTTCTTCAATGCCTAGATGATAGCATAAAAATCCTTATCATACGTGGAGTATTTCACTTTCGCCTCATTCAGCTTCTCGCTGAAATATGCTATCGGTCTGTCTTCCTGACTCAAGACCACCCTGATTGCAAATCCGTTTGCATCGCATTTCACTTGAAATGTTTTCTGAAAATCCGGCAACACCAGAACTGGTCATTCCGAAATCTTCCTCTTCAACAGATTGAAACTTTTTTCGGCCTCTTCAGTCCAGTGAAAAGACTTGTGTCTTTTCTTCACTGTATCCATCATCGTTGCGCTAATTCCACTGATATTCCTGATGAACTTCCAGTAGAAACTAGCCAATCCGTGAAAACTTCTCACCTCAAAAATATTCTTCGGTGATGGCCAATTCTTAATTACCTCCACCTTATCTGGATCCATCCTCAACTCATTTGCCGAAATAACAAATCCCAAATAAATGAGCTCTGTCTTCATGAATGAGTATTTCTTCATGTTTATCAACATCTTCTCCTACTGTAACCTCTGCATCACTATACCCAAATGCTTCAGATGTTCCGCCACTGTTTTACTGAAAACCATTATGTCATCCAAATACACAATGACAAATTTCCCGATGAACTCCCTCGGGACTTCTTTCATCAACCTCATAAAGGTACTCGACGCATAACAAGCCATTCATACAACCCCTTGTTGGTTTTGAATGTTGTCTTCCATTCATCACCTTCTCTCATGCAGATTTGGTGATAACCGCTTTTCAAATCTATCTTTGAAAAATACTTTGCTTCGCTCAAGCAATCCATCAGATCATCCATCCTTAGAAATGGAAATATGTACCTGATGGTTGTCTTATTAATCACCCTCAATTCAATACACATCCTCCAGCTTCTGTCTTTCTTCAGACTGAGTATTGTTGGAACAACACATGGACTCAAACTTTCCCTAACCAAACCTTTGTCCAACAAATCCTGGACTTTTCTTTTAACCTCTTCATTCTCTTGCGGCGTCAATCTGTACGTGGATTTGTTTGGAAAACTGGCTCCTGGTATGAGATCAATATGATGACTCACACTTCTAATCGGTGGCAATGAACAAGGTAGTTCGTCCACTACGATGTCAGCGAACTCTTCTAGTAGTTCATGAACTTCCTCTGGTAAATCATCCACCCTTGTGCTATTCAAAACAATCCTTGGTTTTCTAACCACAATGAACTATGGATCCTCTTTCTTCTTAACCTCTGTAAGAAGTTCCTTCCCACTCATGAGAAGTACAGTGTTGCTTACCTCCGGCTTCAACTCCTTATCCTTGATTGGAAGCAACATGTGTGTCCTCCCATTCTTCTCTAGGGTGTATGTGTTCATTCGCCCATCATGAATCACATTCCTGTCATATTTCCATGGTCTACCCAGCAATAGATGACAAACATCCATAGGAATGACATCGCATAAGATATTATCATTATATCCACCTATCTTGAATTCAACTAAACACTGTTTAGTGACAGTTACCTGGTGTCCTTTCTGTAGCCATGAAACTCTGTATGGGCTTGGATGATCAGTCGTCTCCAGCTCCAACTTCTCTACCATCTCTGTAGAAACGAGATTATTCGTGCTACCACTATCTACAATGACCTTGCATACCCTGTCCTTGGTTTTGCAAGAAGTCCTAAAAAGTCTGGTCCTTTGGAATGAACTCTCCACCTCCTTCTCAGGTGTCAAAAGGACTTTTTGCATCATCAACGATCTTCTGCCTTCAACTCCTTCTTCCTCAACATCCCACCTCTGTGCCTCGGCGATGTGAGTTTCTCATCCTTCTTTCTTCTTATCTAGACACTCGTAAGACTTGTGCCCATTCTTTCCACATGTGAAGCATGTGATTACTCCACCTGTTCCTCTTCCTCTACCTCTAGTACGAGGAAAAGTGTTGTTGTCAGCATAATCTCCTCTCTGCTCATTATGTTGTCCTCGTTGTTCAACATATTTCCCTCGCTGTGAGGTTCCAACTTTCTCAGTTCGAGTCTGAGGTTTCTTCCAGTCCTCCTTGGGCTTCTGATATCTATCTTGGGCAACTGATTTTCCTCTGGGATGACTTATGCCTCGGCCCCTCTGACTCTGCTTTCGGCTCAGCTTCTCCTCAGCTTTCAGAGCCATCTGATAAGAATCTTCCACCGTTCAGATGGTTACCATGCTCATCTCATCCTGAATATCATATCTTAGGCCATTCATGTACCTGGCAACTTTCTCATCATCGCTCTCCTGATGACTTGCCCTGATGTCCAGTTTATAGAATTCCTCAATATATTCTTTCACTGTCATCAACTTCTGTCTCAGGTTTTGCATCCTCCTGAATAGAGTAATTTGATAGTCTCTGGGGATGAATTTCGCCTTCATCTTCACGATCATTTGGTCCCAGCTCTTGATCTTCTACTTACCCTTGCAGCATCTGTCAGCTTGTAGTTCATCCGACCACAATGTTGCATGTCCCTTCAATATTGTGACAACATGCTTGACTTTCTTATCCTCTTCAACATCTTCATAGTCGAAGTATGTGTCTAGAGCTCTAATCTAGTCTAGAAGCTCTTCTGCATCCAAGTTTCCCTCATAGACTAGAATTTCCATCTCTGCTCTTGCACCCATCCTAGCAATAGCTCTGATCAAACGTTCGTTTGATGCATCTTTGGCTGCAACTTCTTCTTCACGTTTAGCCTCAACTTCACTTTCGGAATCACTGAGATCCCCTGCACTGGCTGTGCATCTTTGCACTGTCTCCATGTCTTCGATTCTAGCTCATAGATCATGCATTTCTCTCTCCATCGCTGGATCTTTCATCTGCCTGCCTCTTCTTCTTGACATTTCCCTATCCTCTGGATCGGGTGATTGCATGTCCCTTCTCCTTGGCAGCATGTCAAATTCTCTTTCTTCTCTGGTACAGAAAGCAAAGAAAATTTCTAGTGCTCTGATACCACAACTGGTGCACACGCCCCCTCCGCACACAACCCGCAGGTCGGGAGGTCTGTGTGCTCTCAGGATCTTTCCTTTCACACGACCCAAAGAACTCTAATCGGTTATTCTATTTCCCTATCGAGATATCTGTACACACAACAATCCTTGTGCGATCCCCTCTTTGCACTCGGGAGATCAGAACTCACAACTTCATGAATCCAATGGTCGAGCATAGGTCTCTCGAATCCCCGAAACCCAACAACCAGTCAACGCTGACCTTTTCCTATCGAAACTTTCCCTATCGCGATTTCGGCACTCGCGATGTCGAACCACTCGTATCGCCGACTCCCGATTCCCGATATGCCAAAACTCCGACGCATGTGCGAGTTGACTATTCAACGGTCCTCCACCCTATCGGGATTTCGGACTTTGCAAGATCGTGAATCTTGATGCAATTATTTCGGGACTTCAACCCACGAATCCCCAAAATAGAATGCCACCTGTCACCGATCGACTTCTGTGGCCCACACTGTTCTTATGCCCATCGAGATATCGCGGTTCATGATTTCGCGATTCCTGTTGCTATGTTTACGGAGGTTCAACCTACGAAACCCCGATATGCGAATCTCCGGGTCAATCCAACGACCCTTACTACTCAGATCAACGGTTCTGCCCCTCCTGAGATTTGAACCGTTTTTGGGAATACTTCATCGTATCTCCCCTACTCCTTCATGAGATCTGACGGCTCACAGAAATTCATGACACCTCCTCGGAGAATTCCGACTGTCCGTCCTTCCTTGGCGATTTTAGCAAATGATCAAGTGTTCCTCCGCGGAACTCGTCCACCTGCACACAACTCACGACGCTTCTGACAAACATCCAATCACAACTTCCCTGCACTGTCCTTCAACAATTTCGAAGGCCTTATCCTTCCTGATATTTCTTACAACTCAGAGCCTTAGAAAAGACTCTTGCGCACACTCCTTGCGGAAAACATTCAAACACTCCTAAGTGATTGAATCCCTTCGACTCTGCGCACACCTGCAGCAGTAGTCTCTAAATACTTCACCCAGGTTCGCAACCCTGAGACTTCACTTGGCCTACGCACTCCTTGCACGGTTCCTTTACCCAACTGCGCTTCTTGGGTGAATGAGAACAAAAGCGACCCTATATGCACCCTTTGTCAATGCACTCCTTGCAGACACTTCAACTACACTCCTTGTAGGAATCCTTGGCTCAGATAGAGAAACAATTGAAACTCATTCCTACTTCCTCTCAGATTTCAAACTCAGTCATGAAATCATATACACAGCATATAAAGCAAATGCATAGCAGGAAGAAAACATTCATGAGCATATCATTCAACATCAATACACAGAGAACAACACAAAACCATGAATTTGAATCAGACTCTTCTATTAATTCAAATATCTGTACATGGGTGTTCTTACATAGCTCTCTGCATGCCCTCGCTCTTCTTATGTGCTTACTACTATCATACAATACACAATGAGGGTGTCTATATCTCGTTTCCCTCTTGTGCTCTCAAACTTTCTAATCTACACATTCAATTCTACCTACTTTACATTACTACTTTA
>SNQJ01S0204849.1:0-16531 GCA_010110895.2 Picea sitchensis
TAAATTTAGTAATGTATTAATTTTATAGAATAAAATATTTAGTTTTTACATCATAGAATCATATTTAAATATAGTTAAGTATGCTTTAGAATTTAAACATGTTGGCAAGTTTTACTCTTAGACTTTTGGGCATTCATAGTTGAATTGGTTAAGCATAAGTCAAGTATTGGTAGTAAAGATGATGATGTTGAATGAACTTAGAATGACTATCAATTTTTGTAAACTATTACCTAGAATTAATTAAGGTCATAATGATCATTTCACTTGGTAGAGAATCATATATATATATATGGGTTAGTCTTGATTTCTGGCTTACTTGTATTGGCTATTTGGGAAGAGTTTATATATGGTATCAAAACAAGAATGCAATTTGTTGTTATTGTTTGTTTTCCTTACTTAGATGATGGTTGGACTAAATAAGTTTCTTCACTTTAATTATTTTTTTTCACTATTAGTCTGGGTTGATTATTTTGCATGGTGTAGATAAATGACACTACATATGGTATCAGAGTGGGTTCAACCCTACGAGAAGGGACCCGTTACGCTTTCCACTATGTTAAATAAAATGATTAAAGATGTATCACTAATAATTTTTAAATTGTCCATGCAGGTAATCATGGTTAGAGGATGCATGGGAAGAAGAATTCGTGGTGTAGGAGGAAGAGTTATGCCTTCTCTGAGAGTATCCACACTAGAGTGATCTAACCCTTAGGGAGATGAGAAGACTACTTAGTAGGAGCATGTTGTTATGGGAGATGTGGTACGTATGATGAGTTCCTTCTAGAGGATGTCAGAGGAATTGATCAGTTGTCTTGATCAGGATGAAGGCAGAATGTTTGTGCCCAATGAGGGTTCACAATGCACTCCAGCAGGTAGTAGTAGCATACATAGAGAACTCGAGAAGGTGAATTTTCCTTAGTTTTGTCGTGCCACGAATAGATTAGTTGCTGAGGCATGGTTGGAGAATATGGCGATGTGCTTCACACTTTGCGATTACACCTCCAACATGAAATTCCACATGGAGGTCTTTCAACTGAAAGGGAGTGCTCTACTTTGGTGGAAGACACTCTTACCACAACTAAACATGGTCATTGAAGACGTGTCATGGGAATTGTTCGAGGAACGATTCCAGGAGAGGTACTTGTCCGATGAATTCATTGAGTGCCAAATTAATGAGTTCAACGCCTTACAAAAGGGTAGTCTTACGATACTAGAGTATGAGGCTAAGTTCATGGAGCTACTTAGATATCCTCCACATCTAAACATGGATAAGTTAAAGGTCAACAAGTTTGTGTTCAGCCTCAACTTCAACATTCATGTGAAGGTGAGGATCCTAATGACTTAGGCGTTGCATGATGAAGTTCAGAAGGCCCTCATAGATGAGGAAGAGTTGAACAATGGGGTTCAAGGCATGACTCCTTCTAGATAGAATGGATAGGCGACAACGAGAGCGCAACAACATCAGACACCAACTAGATATACTTTTGGGCACCGTGATATGCCCAGAGGACCTATGTTCTCGACACCGCGATGACAAAATCCTTAGTAGAGGACTCCTTATAGAGCACCACAACAACAACAATAGTAGCATCGTCTGCAATAAAAAAAATAGTTTAGGCCTGTTTGACAAAACAAATCAGTATCATAGACTACTAGGCCAACAACTTCTAGTTCGGGGACCAAGAGCATTGGAATGAAGAATGGATGTTAGACATGTGGAGAGACACATTACCAACGATATTTTCCGATTGAGAAGGCCAGAGCGGTTGGATTATCAGGACCCACTACAGTTGGAGATTTGGGAAAAACCCACATGATACATGTAGTGGTGAATAACCACCAGGCCAAGGACCAGTCCACTGTGCTTGAGACGTTGGGTATGATCATCGATCAAACTTTTAGTATTTTGATAGATCTAGGAGCTACAGAGAAATTTATTTCTAGTGCAACGCTTAAGAGAATTAAGGTAAAGGAAGTCGAGCATGATGTGTTCAGATACATAAAAATGGCATTGAGAGCCAAACAATAAGTTGGAGGAATGGTTATGGATTGCAACATTAACTTGGGTGATTTTGTAATGAAGGTAAATATTTATGTCACGATTTTAGGATCTTATGACATAGTGATTGGCATGGACTAGTTAGAATTGCATGATGCAATACTTAATTGTAAGACAAAGCGGTTAGGTTTGACGAATGATTTGGGACATAGTAGGGTGATTGTAGGAAGAAACTAGGGGGTTTCATTGAGATTTATTTCTTCCCCACAATTACAAAAAATTATGCACAAGGGATGCAAGTTATATGCCATCCTATCACTTAACAAAAAGGGTGAGGTGGAAGGATTATAAGAACTTCCAGTAGATCATAGTTTACAAACGTGTTTTTGGAGGAAATACCAGGTTTTCCACCAAAAAGAGAACTTCAGTTTACCATAAATTTGAAACATGGAACATAACCGATTGTGAGAACGCCATATTGGATGTCAACGCCTGAATTATAGGAGTTGAAAATGCAACTGAAGGAATTGTTAGAATTGGGACTTATACATCCAAGTGTGTCACCATGGGGTGCGCCAATGATTTTTGTTAGAAAGAAGGATGGATTGTGGAGGATTTGTATTGACTACCGTCAATTGAACAAGGCTATGATCAAGAACCAATATCCGTTGCCAAGGATTGGCAATTTATTTGATCAGATGAAGGGAGAAATTGTGTTTTCTAATATCGACTTGAGATTAGTATATCACCAATTACAGATCGAAGAGGAATATATCCCAAAGACCACATTTAAGACGAGATTCAAACACTATGAGTTCACAGTCTTACCATTTGAATTGATGAATTCCCCAGACGTATTTATGGGTTTGATGAATGGGGTATTCCATGAATACTTAGAAAAGTTTGTTCAAGTATTTATTGATGACATACTGATTTATTCTCGGATGAAAGAAGAGCATGATGACCACTTGAGATTGGTTTTACAATGTCTAAGAGAAAACAAGTTGTACAAGAAGTTGTCGAAGTTCTCTTTTTATCAGAAGGAGATTCATTACTTAGGACATATCATATCTGGGGAAGGTATCACTGTGGATCCAACAAAAGTAGAGGTTATTATGGAATGGACAACACCGACGAACGTACAATAAGTACATATATTTATGGGGTTAACATGTTATTATCGAAACTTCATTGAATTTTTTTCGAAGATAGAAAATCTAATTATGGAATTGAAAAAGAAAAACAAGAAATTCGTATGGACAAAGAAATGTAAAAAAGCATTTTAAAAGATTAAAGAGTTGTTAAAGACAATGTTGATATCGAAGGTCCACGACATGGACAAAGAATTCTTTGTATGGACGGATGCATCCAAGGAAGGATTAGGTGGATTTTTGATGCAAGATGGATAAGTGATCACTTACATTTCAAGGAAATTAAGAAGACATGAAGAGAACTACGCAACGCACGACTTAGAGTTATTAGCAATCATATATTCCTTACGAGTTTGGAGACATTATCTGATTTGATGAAAATTCAAATTAAAGACATATCACTGCAGATTGCAACATATCTTTATGCAGAGTGACATGAACGCACGAAAAATGTGTTGGTCAGAACCACTAAGTGAATACGATTTCGATATTACTTACATTAAAGGAATGGTGAACAAAGTAGAAAATGCGTTGAGTCAGAGACCATGCATATTCTCGGTAATACCTCTTAAGAAGAATCTCCGAGAAAAGATTCTATCTCTACAGATTGACGATGATTGGTACAAGGAGATTAAGGCTAACACGGGACAAGATACCATGATGGTACCAAGGTATGAAGGTTATTATTTTGACAATGATGTATTGTTAAGGTATAATAACAAAATTTACATACCGCCTAATGATCAATTCAGAAGTTTGATTTTGAGAGAAGCTCATCGAGCAATATATAGGCTCATCTGGGAGTCAGGAAGATGAAGGCAGACCTTAATCCTTTATTCTTCTAGAAAGGAATGAAAAAATACATAGTTAGTTACAGGGCGAGATGTCTAGAATGCCAGTAAGTGAAGGATAAACATAGGCATCCAGCAGGATTGTTATAGCTAAATGTTATTCCTGAATTGAAATGGGAAGTCATTTCAATAGATTTTATTATTGGATTTCCACTTATGGAAAGGATACGTGATTCTATTTTTGTGGTCATTGGCACTCTGATGAAGAGTGCACACTTTATTCCAGTACATATGACGTATCAGGTGCCAGACATAACTAGAGTTTTTGTTAGCGATATCGTGAGGTTGCACAGAGTACCAAGAAATATCATATTCGTTCGTGGATCAATGTTTACATGATGGCTCCAGAGTAGTTTACAAGAGGCCTTGGGAACACAATTGAATTTTAGCACAACATATCACCCTGAAACAGATGGACAAACAAAACAAACAAACTAGATCTTAGAGGATATGATTCGGATGTATGTGATGGATCAACATAAGAATTGGGAGGACTTCTTGCCATTGGTAGAGTTTTCATACAACAACAATTATCAAAGCGCAAGAAAGATGGCACCGTTTGAGTTTCTTTATGAACGACCGTGTAGGATGCCCATAAGTTGGGATAGACTAGAGGATAGGATTCGGGTAGGACCACAAGTAATAAAAGAAATGGAAGAAAAGATGCAATCGATAATACATAGGATTAAAGAAGCTCAAGATCAGAAGAAGAGTTATGTTGATGCTCATCGCATTGACCACAATTATGAGGTTGGCGACAAATTTTTCTTGCGGTAAAACCACATAAGAGTTCAATAAAGTTTGGAAAGGGTGCTAAACTCTCTCCTAGGTTCGTAGGAACTTTTGAGATTGTGGAAAGGAAAGGGCTTGTGGCTTATCGACTAGCCTTGCCTGATTATTTGAGGTGCATGCATGATGTATTTCATGTATCTGTTTTGTGACATTATATTTTAGACCCATCACATGTTATTGACATGATTTCTTTGCAGGTGTCAGACGATGGTGCTCTCATGGCGGAGCCAATCCACATTCTGGACCATCGCACTCAACAATTATGATGTCGAATAAATGATCGGGTCAAGGTCCATTGGGACCATTATAGTCCACACTCAGATACGTGGGAGGATACATTTGAGATGCATCAACAATTTCCTTATTTGTTTGATAGATTAGATATGTAGATCTCTGACAAATACATTTATTTACTTGGAATTATAAACTGTACAAACTTCGGGACAAAGTTTTAAAAAAGAGGGCGTGTATGTAACATCATGTTCTATTGATCAAACTTGTATTGACTTAGTCTTTGAGGACACTTGTGTGCAAGTGATCCGGTTATGATACATTATGATTTCATCTCGATTATGAGTTATATGATGATGATGATGATGTATTGTGATTTATATGTTACTTTCAAATGTAAATGTATTGACATATATTATTGACGAGTTCTCCTGAGTGTCCAGGACACATGACATGTTATGGATGTTGATGACATCAATGGACTTCCTTGGACTCCAGATTGAGTCAGGGAGTGGATTGCATTTTGTTTGAGTATTTCACTTTTAGCACATGTGATATATGATTGATTACAATATGATTTATGTATATGTATTATTGACATTGTTTTTGTCAGTGGATGCAGGCTTGATGATGCTTGCTAATCTGACTCACATAAGGAGTAAATGGGTCATGCACAAAAACTAGAAATTTGAGGGAGATGTGTGGGAATGTCCCTGTCATAGCCTACTAGCACTCCCACCACAACCTAAATTGTAGGTTAACGATTACCTAGTTCAATAGGTACACAATGTTGTGAGGGAAGATTGAGACAATCGTTCATGAAGAAATCTAAGGGGCGCGTTGTTATAGGGAAATTCCCCTGCGGATAGGTGAATCCCCTCTTGGGATCTAGAATCCTAAGACCAAGACAGAAAGGTGCTAACGTTGATCACTGACATCTCTTTAAACCTAGCTAAACCAATGTATAGAGAAGAGGAAGAATATGTACCTTTTTACAATGTTTGTCCTCACCCAGTCCGAGTTGAGATTTGATCTCCAAGCTCCTCAACAAGTCTTGCAATCCAGTCAAAGACAAAACATGCTTCCTATTCTACTATGATTAGCTTGAAACTATATTTATCTATTAAAGACAAGTTCATGTAGATAAACACAATCTTGAAGGAAACAGGCCAAGCACATGTATTAATGAGAACTCATAGAGATACTTACAGACTTTTGATGAAGCTGCAACAACTTCTTCTATCTCTCCTTGTCCAACCCTTTGCTCAAATAATACACAAACAAAATGACTATGCTTCATATATTATATTCCTTATGAGATCATAATTTTGATGCCTTCAATGTCTCCCCTTCCTTAGATCATAAGTTAGGTATTTCTCAATCTCTCCATATGACTTTGACCATGAGGAGGCCTCCTTATATAGACTTCGAGAGGGATAACCATCTTAGAGATTATTGGGATAGGTTGGGGATATTTCTCCTTCAATTGTGGATGCTCCCTAAGATCTAGCCCTGACCTCAGATTCGAATCAAACCAACTTCAAAGATAAGGGGGATTGTTCCCTGATTTTCCTCAACATCCCAATATTTCCTCAAACAGGTCAGCGCTCCCCCAAAATGGTGCACAGAGCATTGCAACGCTCCCCTAAAGAAGCACAAGGAGTGCTAGCACTCCCTTCTTGTTGGTAGAGGAGCACTGCCCTTCAAAAATCATTTTTAAGTGGTCTTTTCCATGGTAAAAGATTTGTACGCTTTGTCATTTGATTTCTCTTTCTTAAACCAATCTTTGAAGGTGTATTAAGTGTCCCTGTGATGTCGTTAGAGACATGACATAGGAAATATGACAGTATGATGTTTGCAACACTTGTGACACTTGCGGTCAAAATGCGACATTTGTGACACTTGTAATGAAGACAATAGGTCATCATTGAAGTGAGTAATTTTGATGTGTAACAGATTGCCCCCCAAAGTGCGAAGTTAGAAGACGAAAATTGATGACTGAAGTACTTTGTAGAGTTTTTCAAGCAAGGGTATAGACTTAGAGAGCCTGGTAGAAGCTGCACACAATGATCAAACAAATATTAAGATATGTTTCAAACCCAAGGTAGGCATACCTATGCTTGAGTGATAAAGACTTTCAAGGTATGGCCACCATAAGATATACTGTGGATCAATAATTATATTGACAAAATGGTATAACCACTGAATATACAATGTGGATCTATATTTCCATGACATGAATTGATCGTAGCCACGAAAAATGCACAGTGGATCTATGAGATGACAAGACATAGCCACGGACCAGTACAAAGTGGATCTATGTGACAGTATATGTGTCAATGTTCAAAAACTCTGTCACAACCTAGGCAAAGTACTTATCAAAGTGATCACTCAACCCAGGGTCTTCTTACTGATCCCGATATAGTATGAATCTAACCATGTGAATAGATGTCCCGATGTCGAACATGGTAGAAACCACTTGATTACCGGTTAATGAGGTAAATCGTTAACAAGTGCGAGGGAAATCATGATTGATGTCAATGATTCCCAAGGTACTCTAGTACATTCCAACGAATGTCAATGGATGAGATGAATTCGAAGATTCGTGGAATCATCCGTTCAGAGGTCAATGATATAAACCCGCTTTCGGATGCGAGGAGGCATGCCATTGAGGCATGCAGGTCCCAAGGTACTAACTGGTTTCTATGTCTAGTTCCAAGATAATGTGTTGAAGTCGACAGGAACAGACTCGTCGAAGGAGGGCCTTGATGTATCCCCCATAAATGACATGAAACTGACACAGAGATGTAAATTGGTGGATTAGATGAACATGGATTGACACAGGTATTGAAATAGGAAATTTGTGATGGTTGAATTTCAAAGCAGATACTTCCCTTGAACACCGAGACACAACAGAAAAAATGTGACATGGACGAAAACATGATAATGCAGTGGATACTGTGACTTTCTTTGGGTGACCCAAAGAAGTTAGGAAACTTAGAGGATTGGTTCAGTGCAGAGGTTCATCGTATTAAAATGTGTGCAAAGACAAAGTGTCATGTTCAAGGGCAACTGTAAGGGTGACTAGTGATGTTTTCAAAAACTGTTTGGCTTTCTTCCTTCAAATTTTTACCCCATCCATATACATGAGTACCTCTTTTTAATTTAACGAGCTTGAGGCGGGTAACACATGCTCAATATAACTCACCTTCGGTAAGTTTCTCTTCCTTAGTTTTACGAAGTGGAAGAAGTAAGGGTTCGGTCCCATATGGGCCCTTTAATGTATGATTGTTTAATGAATCCAGAGAAGGTAAACTCGGTGATTTTTCATGTTTAAGGAGTTTGAAAAGAACTTAAAGATGACTCCAATGTTGTCCTTTTTCGTAATATTAGTCTTGCGAGGATGAAAAAGAGATAAAATACCACTCGAAAGATGCCCTTTCAAACCTTTTAACGAGTGTGAAAGGAAGCAAGATCACTCAACAATATTTTTATGTTTAGAGAGTCTAAAAAGAGCTTAAAGGAGACTCCGGGGGGTTCCTTTTTCATATAACCATTATGAGTCTGAAAAAGTGATAAAAGTATACTCGGTTATGTTCTCATGTTTTTGCAAGCACGAGAAAGAACATAGACTAATCTCGGTATTGGTTTCATTTTTACACAATCTTGAAACAAAATTAAACTTATGGTTGGTATTCTACCCCCTTGATGGTTGGTATTTTTCCCCCATCTTGAAAATCTAGCGGCTTAACTCCAGAATGATAATCAAAGGCTGGAGACATGCCCCACAATCTTCAATTCATTCACAGACTTTGAGGTTGTCACCAATTTTTGTACTAGATAGAGAAAAAGGATAAGCGTGGATGAAATGAAGGTTCAAATACGAGACCTAATGAAAGAATCGACTCGTTATCTACGATATCTAGATAAATACTCAACTCACTGTTTCATTTTTTAACGATCTTGACACAAAAAAGGAGCTATGCTTAAGGATCCGGGTTCAATCCCCAAACTTTTGTTTCATTTCTTAATGAGCTTGTTACAGAGAGGAAAACTATGCTCAAGACCTCTGTTTCATTTTTAAATGAGATTGCTATAGAGAAGTAGAACCATGCTTGTGACCTCTGTTTCATTTTTAAATGAGCTTGCTACGGAGAAGTAAAACTATGCTTGTGACCTTTGCTTGATCATGGCTTCCAAGAGGATAATGCTCTGGAAGGAATACATGTCAAGGGACAAACATCGATCATGTATTTTAAGAGATCTTCACTAGATGGAAGAGAAACACTATGGATGAAATAGATATCGACGAACTCTATATGGGTAGGGATATCTGGCTCTAATAGCCCTATCGAAGAGATCACCATGTCAACTACTGGGTATAAATCATCAGGAGTTGAAGTGATGGGAGACAATGCCACATAATTAACATGTGGCGAGGGTGATACTGTCTGCATATAAGAACCATTTAGGGAGCTCATTGGATTGGTAATCAAGTCAGGACCAACGCATGAAATTTGATCAATAGCTACAATTCTTCCATCGCGAGGGAAAGATATCAGCGAAAAAAAGTGAACACAATAGCTTTCAAGGCATAGACATAATCTCTCCCAAGGAGTAAATCGAAATCCAGGGGGTCCTGGACTACCATAACATCAATGAAGACAATTTTCCCTCCCAAAGTTACAGGAAACTGAGGAAGGACTCCTAAAGGGTGACTAGCTCTTCTGTTAAAAAATAACAGATTCTGTGAAACTGGTACAAGCTGAGGATAGCTAAAAGCTTTCGAAGAAATAGAGGATAAAATACTAATGGACACACCTTCATCTATCAGTGTCCGAGGAATGACCCCACCGCAAACCTGTAGTGTAATATTGAAAGGAATGTGAGAGGGAAGATGAGGTCCAATTAGCACACCCCAATAAAAAAGGATGGCCTCATTACTTGGAGGGGGTTTCACCGGAGAAGGAGGAATGCCCCCGCACGGTAGATTTTGTATTAATGAGGAAAACATGGGAAGTATCAACTTTACTCTCTAGAAGGAGAGTAGGATCGACCGATGATGGAATTAGATCAACCACTTTGGCACTCTTCAGAGGAGGAGTGGGATTAACCGATGATGTAACCAGAGCAACCACTTTGGCACTCTTTGGATGAAGGGTGGGACTGACCAATGAAGTAACCAGAGTAACCACTTTGGCACTCCTCAATGGAGGAGTTGGATCGATCGATGGTGGAATCAGATCAAACACTTTGGAATTCCTCAAGGAAGGAGTGGGATCGACTAATGGTGGAACCAGATCAACCATGTTGACACTCTTTGGATGAAGGGTGGGACTGACCGATGAAGGGACTGGATCAATCACTTGGGTTTCTGGATCAACTACTTGGGTTTGTGGTTCAATCGAGGATGAAACTAGATTGACCACCTAATCAACTAGATTGATCAGGAATGGAACTAGATTGACCAGACCATCAAATAACAATGGTTTGGGGGAAATCTTATGATAACCAGTTGGAAGTTGAAGATTTTCCAAAAGAGAAGAAGCCTCGTCCATACAAGGAAAAAAGTGAGAGTAATGATCACCTTTTTATAACATGCTAGGAAACTTGACAATTGTCTTCTTCTTACCAACCTTTACGTCACTAGTTGACGGGGTGTCAAAAACATGTCCAACAGGGGTCGATGATGTGGAGGACCACATTTCTAAGACCTCAGGAAGACTAGGGAAATCCCTCAGAAAGTGGTCACCCTTACAAAGACTGCAAGGGAATTTGGGTTTCAGATTCTTCGTTTTAATCTTGTTGACCTCATCAAAACTCCCAGTACTATTAACAATAGTTGGTTGCTTTGATCCAACATTTGATATAGTTGGAGGCTTGGTCCCTTTTAGGTTCTTCTTCTTCTTCTCTTTCTATTTCTTCTTCTTCTTATCAACCTGGCTACTCACTTTAGATCTTTCACTGGGAAAAGAAGGAGAAAGGGAAGGAGACCTGATAGATGAAGAAGGAGAAAGGTTGAAATGAGGTTGATGGGTGGGTGGTATTCTTACATCTAAAGCGCTTGCTACATTCATAATTACCAGAGTGGAAAACAACCATACCAGTAACCCAATTGTGAGACTTGGAAGGCTCAAAGTAGTGATGTAAGGAGGACCAATGTTTTTGTAAGAAGGAAAAACAAGCGGTTCCCCCAGAGAAGGGGTTTCTCCATTGGTAGTTCCAGGAACTAATGCCATTAAACAAAGATCCAACCTAGATTTTGCTAGGGAAAACAAAAAACACAAGCTAAAAATCTAGGAATCAAGCAAACAAGCAAAAACTTCTCACAATGGACGGACTAGTTGATGATGAAATTCAACGTCGCGAGAAAAATATAAGAAGGGGCTGAGATAAAACAGGTGGAAATTTTTTGTTGACGACCTGCTTAACGGACTTACACTGTGGTGCAAGCTCCCACACATAAACGTGGGTATACCCTCCAAGGAGACCGAGTGAGTTTGGCCAATGTCGATTCCAGGTACCTTGAAGACTTGCCCCTCCACAGTCACCTTGTGTAAATACTCTAAAGAGATAGGCCACTAAGGTTACCAACTACAACAATGATGCCTGGGGAAAAATTCGATAGTCCGATCCACGTGAAAAAGCAGGGTATCTAGCCCGAAATCATCTTGAAAGGCTTCCACTCATCATTGTGGGTATACCTTCAAGCAACCCCCATAATACATGCAATCTCTACACCAAGACCAACAAAGCAAGGTGAGTAACTCTACCAGTCTTAATGCGACCTCGTGATTGACCCTTGCGTTAGAAGGGCTTCCCAGGACAAAATGTAGCAAGTGTATTTCACCGCTCCCTAAATCAATATTCTATGTTTATTTACAGCTTTGGAAAGTTATCTTGCACACCTATTCCAAAGTCCTACACCCTAAGCTAATGTAGGTTTGCTACCAAAAAATATAAAATTTCTAATAAATTTTATTTTAGCGCTTGATTTTAAGGTTGTTGCTTACTCAAGAGGAAAATGGCGTGGACTAAATGATTTTTTGACCGACTCTAAACAATGCAAATAAATCAGAATGAAAAAATTTCACTTCGATGAAAAATATATTACGAGAAGGAGAAAACATTCATCATTATAGATGCACAATGTCCCAAAAAAGCTAAAAGACATGCAATTCCGTTACTTCAAATGCAAGCTAGTTTCACTACCCAAAAGAAAGAATGCATCTATCTTCTTTATTTGATTCTGATGTATACAGAAAGTAAATACAAAACCTTCAATTCTCCATTACTTTCAATCAGGAGAAAGAGTCCTATGTAGATGAAAAAGCCACGAAGCAAAAGGGATACAAACAAAGCATGCACTCAAGGCAATGAGGTATGAAAGAAAAAAAGGAGAAACTTTTTCTGACAAACAAGAGCACAATCAAGGATTCTACAACCAATCAAGCATTCAAGGAACACAATAAAATGCAAAGAAGAATCCAAGAAATGACAGGGAGAAAGAGAAACCACTCAAAACTGCCCCGACAAAACACGCAACTAGAAAAGACAATTTCACATTCCTGAAAAAGGCAAGATCCAATCAAGACAATATGGAGTGATAAGCATCAAAAACCAATCCAAACAACTTCACAAACCAACCACAAACTTTGGGTAAAGACCTCTGCAAAACAGGCTGCAAAAGACTGAGTAGAAGAAAGCAAAAATTCTCAAAACAGAGAGTAGCGCTCCCTGTCTCAAGGTTAAAAAGTGTTTCAACGCTCCCTAAAACACTGTAGGGGAGCGTTGGTTAGAGATAAATGCTCTAGTATGGCCTAGGGGGCGGGGGTGCTAGTCCTCTTGGAAACTCAAAAAAAGAGCCAAAAAAATGTAAAAACTCATCCATAATGCATGAAAATTGGTGAAATTGCTACTGAAGGTAGGAGAAGGTTAATGGATGATGAAAAACCATGAATTTCTTGGGAAAATGACCTCAAATATCAAATGGAATAGTGCATATATCCTTGAATTTCCTTACAACAACTTTAATACCATCAGATCAAGGAGAAAGCAGTAAATCGACTGAAAACCTCAAAAGAAGAAGAGTGACTCAAAGTAAGGAAGAGAAACTCCAAAAATCCAAACAAAACATCATCAATTCTTGGAAATCAAGATGTTGGAGGCCAACACAAGGATACACTGAGATGGTAATAAACCTGAGCATATGAATCAACAAAAAATTGAACTCAGAGATCAACTCCCAAAAGATTTTTTAGTAGAAAAAGAGTAGTGCTCTAGTGTCAAAGGCACCAAAGTGTTGTAGCACTGTATGAGAGCCTACAATGGAGTGCTAGTGCTCTAATTGTAGAGGCAGGGGAGCACTAGCCTCTCAAAACTAAAAAAACTTGACCAGAAATAAAAAAAGCTCAAGAAAATCCAGAAAATAAGTGTGTATGGGATGAATCCAAAAGACAACAACACATCTAAGAATCAGAGACACAACATGAACAATATCTAAAAGTGATCAAAGGCCAAAAACAAGACCAAGGAAAGAAACCAAAAATGAAAATCTTCCTTCCCCAGTGGAATCGCCAATTTTTGTTACAGGGAAATTCCCCTGCAGATAGGTGAATCCCCTCTTGGGCTCTAGACTCCTAAGAATAAGACAGAAAGGTGATAATGTTGATCATTGACATCCCTTTAAACCTAGCTAAACCAATGTATAGAGAAGAGGAAGAAGAGGTACCTTTTTATGATGTTTGTCCTCGCCTAGTCCGAGTTGAGATTTGATCTCCAAGCTCCTCAACAAGTCCTGCAATCCAATCAAAGACCAAACATGCTTCCTATTCTACTATGATTAACTTGAAACTAGATCTATCTATTAAATACAATTTCATGTAGATAAACACAATCTTGAAGGAAACATGCCAAGAACATGTATTAATGAGAACTCATAGAGATACTTACAGACCTTTGATGAAGCTGCAACAACCTCTTCCAACTCTCCTTGTCCAACCATTTGCACAAATAATCCACAAACAAAATGACTATGCTTCACTGATTATCTTCCTTATGAGATCATAAGTTTGATGCCTTCAATGTCTCCCCTTCCTTATGAGATCATAAGTTAGGTATTTCTCAATATCTCCATATTCCTTTAACTATGAGGAGGCCTCCCTATATAGGCTTGGAGAGGCCTAACCATCTTAGAGATTCTTGGGATAGGATGAGGATCTTTCTCCTTCAGTTGTGGATACTCCCTAATATCCAGCCTTGACCTTAGATTCGAATCAAACCAACTTCAGAGATAAGGGGGATTGTTCCCTGATTTTCCTCAACAGCCCAAGATTTCCTCAAATAGGCCAACGCTCCCCCAAAATGGTGCACAGAGCATTGTAATGCTCCCCTAAAGGAGGGCAAGGAGTGCTAGAACTCCCTACTAGTTGGTAGGGGAGTGTTGCCCTTCAAAAATCATTTTTAAGTGGTATTTTCCATTCTAAAAGCTTTGTACTCTTTGTCATGTGATTTCTCTTTCTTAAACCAGTCTTTGAAGGTGTCTCAAGTGTCCCTGTGATTTCGTTAGAGACACGACATAGGAAATATGACAGCATGATGTTTGCAACACTTGCAACACTTGCGGTCAAAATGCGACATTTGTGACACTTGTAATGACGACAATAGGTCATCATTAAAGTGAGTAATTTTGATGTGTAACACACGCAATAAGGTATAATCCTTATTCCTTAGAAGCCCTTTGTCTCTCACAAGTTTGACTGAATGGAGTGTTGACTCCAAGGGTCAGACAAAGTTCCAAAACCAGTCAAAGGAGAGTGACACCCTTGGAGCACGGAGGTGCGTCTTGAAGGGCATGTCACAAAATTAAATTATGAGTCAATTAAAATCTAGATGGCCTAGAAAATATAATGAAATATTTAGATCTTGTTAGTATAGAGTATTAATTAATTAATAAATTATAAATTAGAAGCCTAACAAGAGTCTGAGCCTAAATCCAAACCTAAGTCTAAGTCTAAGTTTAAATGAGGGTCTATATAAAATATTAAACAAGTTAAGGAGCTGAGATATAATTTAACTCTAGGAAAAAGGGGAATACAAATTTAAAGGTTGCGTAAAATGCACATGTGTGCATGAAAATAATAAAAAAGATTTTTAAAATAGAAAGATATTAAAACATGAGAGAATAGGTGTAGACATAGAATGGTATCTTGAGTCAATCTACTACTAAGTCTAACTAAAAGAAGACTCCTAAACCAACTCAAACTAAGATATGGTTAGGGGACACTCATTAAATAAGAATTTGGGGAACTAAGAGACATCTAAGAGCAAAAATAGGAACACATTGGGAAATGTGAGGAAAAATGGTTTTTTAAATAAAATAAAAAGGGTAATTACATGTGCAAGCTTGGGAGAGTGTGAAACATGTGTTGGGTGAATAATCATTTAATTTAATTATTAAAAATGAATTAGTTGTGCATGGGGACAAGTGTCATTGAAAATAATTCTATAAAAGAAATGGAGGAGTGGTGAAAAGGATCTCACCTTTCTCAGTACTGTTATGCTACCAAAATTTTGTTGATTGTGTTTTACTTGTGAGAGTTGGGCTACCAAGCTTGTGGAAAGAGTGGAAGCTCTTCCTTGCAAGGCAAGCTTTGGAGCTATTATTTTTATGGTTCTTGTGTGTGGCCCCTTTGCGGCTCAGGGAACTAAGGGGAATAAGAGTACCAGGTACCGATGAAGTTGGAATGACAAGCAAGACGACTATTGTGAAATTTTGGATTGAATATCTGAATCAAGAGTCAATCAACTTGGGTTATGGTATTTTGTTGTTTTAGATTTAATGATAATTAGAAAATTTGATATGTAAACTTTACGATTATGGATCAGAAATTTAGCAGTGATTTTGTTTCTGATAATTTATACTGAATTATGCCAACTACTTATCCATATATTTTTACGGATGGGTATCCTTTGCATATATATATAACATAAGCCTATATTGTTTATTGGAAATGATATCTTCAATATTAATCCTATTTTTTAATTTCAAAAAGAGTAATGCTATTTTCCATAGTTGCTAAAAAAGCAAAGTCTCTGGAACAAAATTATATTATGCTGTACGAGGATCGAAGGCGACGATAACGCTGTATTCTTATGCTTCCAAGGCGACTCAAGCTCCTTAGATTAATGTTGTTACATAAACGATGAAAATGCGAGGGGTGTGAAAGGGGCCAGATTGGTCATTTCGAGATGATTAAATTGGTGGAATAGACCTCCTCTTGACGTTTCTCTGTCAGCGTTGTCTTATTTTTGTGTTGTTTGCTTACTCAAATTCTAATTAGGTTCCTTGAAATTAAAAATTCAATTCTGATAGAGTTTGTAACCCTGATAAAACGTGTGTTTCAACCTTCTAACTGGAGTAATCCTGGTGGCATATTATAATAACATCTTTGCATTTACTTACTTCAATTTATCTGTTACCGCCAATCCTGGCTCTGTTGGTCTTT
>SNQJ01S0204850.1:0-16543 GCA_010110895.2 Picea sitchensis
TCCCACCTATAAATAGGAATACAAAAAACTTGAATTTCTATGGACCACTCCCCCTCCAAATTCTTCCTTACTACCATCTTAATATGTTAGTGCATAATTTACTGTGTTTATCGCGAGCTAGGTCTAGTTCACCTTCGACTGCTAATGATTCAAGCCAACAATCCACAACAATGGCACCCTCCGGGGGAGGGGAACCAGCACCCCCCCCCCTCAACGACTGATTCCTTTCGTAAGATTTTGGCCTCCCAAGGCAAGAAGCTTCTAGTGGTTGAACCTCCCATCTTTTTCAATAAACTCGATTTGATCCTGGAGATAGGAATTACCTCCGAACCAGCCCATGTGTGTAGCAGTATCCTTGTCAGATCGAGACCTGGTGGGTCAATTCATAGGGCTTTGGCCCAGTCCGAACTACAAACAACTGGATCCAAAGAAACTAACGTTCGCTGATCAAAAGCAATGTAACTTGTTATGTAGTAGGAAGAGGATTCTTTATCTTCTAATTTATCTCTTAGGAAGATAGAGACCTCAGATTCAGAAATGGACTGTATTTTATGGGAACCCAAGGACTGTATCTAAACCGATGGATGCCAAGATTTGATCCGGCGGATGAAGTGACAAAGGATGTCCCAGTCTGGGTTAGACTACCAAATCTCTTGATCCACTGTTGGAACCCTACTTCGCTCAAGGCAATCAGAAATGGACTCGACCAATACATAGACAGGGTAGACCCCAAAGATCAGTACTCCTACGTGTGCATCTGTGTAGAAGTGGACTTAGAAGAGGGCCTTCCAGAAGAAATCAAGTTAAAGGTTGGAGAATGGCATCATTACCAGAAACTCAATTACGAATATTTGTCATTCTAATGTAGAGGCTGCCACAAATATGGCCACTTTCAATGAAACTTCCCCAAGAACCCAAACAAGGAGAAGGAAAATGGAGAAGGTTGGAAACAACCAAGGAAAGGGAAGAATGCAATAATAACAAAAGGACCAAGGACTGAAACGACAACACCAACACAACCCACAAAAAATGAAACTCAATCAGTAGAATTGGTGGAAAACAACCCAAGAAACCTAGATAAGGGTCATGCAATAAAAAAAGAAGGAGAAAACCCACATGAAGATTTGCCAGCAAAGGACATGTAAGGGAACTCACCACAAGGAACAAGGGAAGTGCCAACACTAGGACCAGAAGAAGAGCAAGGGAAGAACATGACAGGAAAGAATACCGGACTGGAAACAGAGGAAGGAGAGGTCTCTTCTGATAGAAATTATGAGGGAGAAAGAAACACTATTCTAACCCCAAAGAAAATCGTTAGGTGAAGGAAATCCAAAAAAGAAGAAAGATATCAAGAGACATACAGAGACATCTTAAGTGGGTCACAACCAACAATAAGGCAATTGATCAATGTAAGACATACAAGGAATCACTCCAGGGCTCTGGAAGGAGTCCAAACTCCCCCCTAAGTAATTCATGAAGCTAACCTCCTGGAACTATAGAGGTTTTGACAGCAAAATAAAGGAAGAGGTGCTCAAAGACATCATCAAAACTTCTAAAACTGAGATCCTTATACTCCAGGAGACTAAGATGGAAGAGAAAAACTTCGTCAACAGAACAAAATCAATTTGGAAATTCAGTCAAGGAATAGAAGAAAGTGCAAGAGGTGCCTCAGGAGGTATCGATACTATCTGGAATGCCCAGAAGTTTGATCTAATCAAATTTGAAACCATCACACATTGGATCTACTCCAACCTTCATCACAAAGAAACATGATGACAGGTAAGCCTCTTTAACCTTTACGTTCCAATCTTGTTGGAAGAAAAAAAAGATTGTTGGGACACCCTGAAGGAATACTTTCTCTCAAACGATTTAGACAATATCATCATAGGGGGGATCTTAATGTAACCTTATCCAAAGCTGAGAAAAAAGGGGGCTCCATAGTGTGATATCCAACGAGAGAATGGGTCAAAGATATTATGTCAGAATGGGAGCTGGAAGATGTCAAACCAACTAAAGGTAATTACACTTGGTCGAATAAGAGGACAAGCCTGGGGCACATCATAGCAAGGCTAGACAGGTTCTTAGTTCAAAGCTCCTTATTTCTTCTAGACCTAAATCTCACCTCCTCAATCCTCCCGCACAGTGTGTCAAATCATAAATCAATCCTGCTGGAAATATCTTATGACAAAAATATCGGACCAATCCCCTTTAGATTTAGTCTAGCCTAGATACAAATCGACGACTACCAGAAACTAGTCACCAAAATCTGGAATGAACAGATCAAAGGCTCAACCTTCTCTATTTGGGAAGAAAGGCTCAGAAGACTAAGGCAACACTAAAATCTTGGGCCAAACCCCACACAAGCCCAATAGCAAACCAACAAGAAGATAAAAACAATTGGAGACACACCAAATGGAATAGGAAGAAAGGATTATCACCCAGGAAGTTCTGCAACAAGAATAGAAACTCCAGAGGAAATGGCATCAAGCATGCAAAGAGGAGGAAAAATTATGGCATTAGAAGTTGCATTGCCTCTGCCTAGAAGCAGGAGATAAAAATGCCAGCTATTTCCACAAACAAGCTAAGGCTAGAAAGCAATTTAAGCAAGTTTCGGAAATTCAAGTCCAAAATCATACAATAATAGACTTTGAGGGCATAAAAGAGGTTGCGGTTGATGCCTTTGAAACCCTCTACTCAAAAACACAAATTTCTACCATAAACCCCAATGACTACCCCCTCTCTCTAGTCCCGACCCTAATTCAGGAGGATGTGAACAACAAGTTAACCAGAGAAGTACACTAGCAAGAAATAAAAGAGGCATTGGACCAAATGAACCCAAATAAAGCCCCAGGGACAAACGACTTCACAACTAGATTCTATCAAAGAAGCTGGGACATAATCAAGTCAGACCTGAAAAAGATGATCCAGAAATACTAGAAGTGAAACAAGTTAGGAGGAGGAACCAATTCATCATTCCCAGCTCTTATTCCGAAAGAAAAAGGGGCAATCAACTTTGAAAGATTCCGCCCAATCTCACTTTGCAACACTAGCTACAAGATCCTCACCAAAGTGATAGACAACAGAATTAAAAATATCCTCCCAGGCATCATTTCGGAGAACCAAGGTGGTTTTGTAAAAGGCAGACATATAGTGGACAACATCATGTTATTTCAAGAAGCCCTGCACTCTAGCATTTTCCGAAAGGAAAAAGGTATGATAATTAAGCTAGATATTGCTAATGCTTTTGATAGAGTAAGACACAATTTTCTTTTCAAGGTTATGGAAAAGTTGGGCTTCGCCCCGGCCTTTATAAGTTGGATACAATCCTGTATTGGTTCCCCTTGGATAGCAACTCTAGTGAACGGTCAAGCAACCAGGTTCTTTCAAGCCACCAGAGGACTTCGTAAAGGCTTCCCTCTCTCTCCTCTTCTTTATGCAATCTAGGCCTCGGTTCTTAGCTTCCAATTAGACCACAACTAGACAAACAACAATCTTCTCGGCCTAAGGATAGCCCCAGGAGTTAAATACCTCAACCATGCCCAATTTGCAGATGACACACTGTTGTTGGGAGGGGCGAGTGTGCAGACAACAAATAAATTTAAAAAAGAGTTAGATAGCTACGCAAAAATCTTTGGCAATGTGATAATCTTGCCCAAAAGCAAAATCTATGGCTGGAACATTACTCCAAGGGAAATTTTGGAAATTTCAAGAGTCATGAGGATGGAAGGCTGCATGGCCTGGGATGCATTTCAATATCTCGGAGTCCTGATTTTCAAAACCAAACCTTTGGCTTCTAACTAGAACCCATTGATAGAAAAGTTAAAAAACAAAATAAACTCCTGGGGAGCAAGATGGATTGACCTAGAAGGTAAAGTGGTCCTCATCAAAGAAGTTCTAGCAAGCATCCCAATCTATCAAAGCTCCTTATTACTAGCACTGGTCACAATAATCTAGAAAATGGAAGTGTTGTTCAGAAGATTTCTCTGGGAAGGAGGAAACAACACAAGAAGAAAGATGCAACTAATAAGCTGGGAAAAAGTAGCCAAACCTTTCTCAGAAGGGGGCCATTTTTCTTCCTACACAGTGGGACATTTTTCTTCCTACAAAAATCCAATTAGGTTATTACCCTCCTATGCATAAATGCCTTCATATACCTCTTTGTTCCGGATTTCACATTGTAAAAAAGGGATGTCTGCTTCATTACATAAAGTTTAATAACTTTGTTATCAAAGGTTTACATATCCACAAACTATGCTAATAGGATGCATAGAATGAAAACATCTTGTATGTTATTGCCATCTTCACATCTAGATCAGAGATAGGTTCTAAAATTTATTTTGGGACTCTAAAGTGGATTGGTAGTCACTAAGATCTCTTCTTACACCATGTCCATGACACAATGAAAATAATGGTAATGCTCTTTGTCATGTGAGACACAATGAAACATGTCACAAGACTTTCAAAGTTGCATATATCATGTCACAAGATTTTGGAAGTTGCATCATTACGAGAAGCTGAAATTATCATTAAGTGTATAACAAAATTACATTCATGGATATATACAATCCATAGAAATAGCCTTGTGTATATTATCAGCTATATAATGCACATCTAACTGTCTTATAAAATTATTACATGACATCATGAATTTCTTTTAGTCTTCTTTTTTTCTTTCTAGTGCTTAAGCAAATCATCAATGTCCATGTCTTCGTTTACTGGGTGCTCTTCAGCAGATGTTGTTGTTTCAGTACTTTCACGTCGAGTACGTATGGTCTCATACCCACGGCATGGATGTTGCTATGAGGGGCCATCACCTAAAATAATAAAAAATATTGAATTTATATGGCCAATTTTTAAATATCATTGAAGTAGTTCATTAATATTAAAAAAAAACTATGCAATGTAATTATTTACCTGGTCCTCTAGTCGGCACCATTGGAATGGTTGTCAGCCTATTCACCTAATCTTCAGGTCGAGAATGATCATCTATGACATTATCTGCCATTGAAACGTCAAAAATTATAAGTACAAAATTATTAAGTATATGATTAATATATAGACATTTTATTGTCGTGGGCCTTATTCACAGGAACATCTTGGGGCTGCACCTCACTGGGATGGGGCTACTGGGGATAACCATGATCTTCTGTCTATGTTTCACTGTCAATTCTCTGTTGTTCAGTACTAATGGTAGGGTTGATAGTGTTGCTTCCATGATTAAAACAAAGTAAGACATTAAATTATGGACGATATCAAACATTTACGTATTTTATAAGTAACGAAAGGTTAATGTGGAATGATTTTTATTTACCTTATCCAGAAAATTGGATCTTGGGGTCTGCCCATGCTTTTCCTTTGATCAACCATGGCTTTATAACCATACTTGTAACCAAGTTGGAGGTCTTCCTCTGTGGTTCCAATTCCAAAGTCGTCACCCTGCATTGCATATGGTTATGGTTTTGTAATGTTTTTGGCTGCAATTGACTTAAAGTTGTAAGGTGATACAATTAATATTCTTAAGATGTTTGGGTACTTAAGATTCATGACTGTAACCTCAAGTAGTCGCCCGGGCCTAGCTTGTGTTGGCCATGTTTGGAAATCCTTGCTTTGGTTGCCTTCGAAGTGTCATACAACCTATCATCACAATTTTCAAGTATGTTACATATAACCACACTTTTATTTAGATCTAAAGAAAAATAAAGCTAGTATTGAATTCAAAAAATTGTAATTTACCTTGGTGTACCAGTTATTTGTTCTCCTGATTTTCTCAAAATATTCTCTTTTGCATCATCAATGATCGCCTTCCACTGTCTCTCTGGAATTGAGGGAGGATGATCATACCTAGGATTTCTTGCCAAGATTCATCTATAAACATCCCGGGTATAGTTTAAATATTCACCAGCTGCAGATGTGACCGCTTTTGTATTGAACGTTTCTACACCAAAGAGGCCTTCATGATAATCCATACGTTCCTTTTTGAGGTTGGAATTTTGGCAATTCCACCTCATGCGTAAGGTTGCCCCAAAAATAGACAAGGCCTTGCTCTCTACGTTCCTATAAAAAAGGTTGTTTCCTACACACAAAAATATATGATCATTAATTTAAAATTAATAATCTAGACGATTTCTGTATGAGGACAACATTAAACGATTAAAATATGAATTAAAACTACTTGGGAGCCTTGATTTTTTTAATGGAAGTCCATTATCGTTGACCAAAAATGTGCATGGAAGGGTCCCCATGCTTTTCACATGTCTAGCTCCAGGAAATGCATCCATCTCAACCACATCACTATGATCCTCATCTCTGCCACCCTCTCTAGACTCTGATCGAGGTGTGGATGCATGTCGGTGTGTGTCATGGCTCCTATCTAAATGAGGTGTGGAATATGGAGAAGTAAATAGTGCTCTATAAGCTGTATGACCACTCGCATCAGGACTCTGTAGCGTCTCTGTAGTGCCACAACTACCAACCCTAGGCTGAACAAGATCCAAATATTCCTTTATAAAAAAGAATTTTTTTTTTTGTGAGATAATGTAAAAGTTAAAGAAAAAAGTATCATAATTGAACATATGAGTGCATTAAACAAACAAAAAAAAATTAAATTATGGTTATTACCTTATATGTGTTAAGTTGTGACATAAGGAGCTTGATCCTTTCTTTGACGTCTGGAGTTTGTTCTAGATGATCTGACAAGCTAAATAGTTCCTTGTTAGCTTTAATGATTTTTTTTTTATTGAGACCATCAGATCAACGCAAGAATAAAACCCTTCCTCATCGGTGGAATCATAATCCACATGGCCTGCTGAATACATATAATTTCAGCAAAAGCAATGTTATTTCAATAAAATTATATAAGAAAATAATGAAAACAACTTAAAATGAAAGTGGAAATTGATAATCATCTACATGTTCCGTGGCCGACCCTTTTCCACGATCATCTTGCCACATTATAATATAATTAGAACCCCCAAATATTTAAAAAATTGTTAATGATAACAAAAAAACAATGTTAACGATAATATTTACAACAATGTTAAAGATAACAAAAAATATATAATGCAATAAGTAGAGGTTTCTTAAAGAGGTGTTCCATAAGAACCTACACACTATTAGTCAATGTGTCTATTCGATTCAAATGGTAATTCACTAATAAATCTTCCCCGAGAGCTATCTTTTTTATTGTGCATAGGACTACTCGATTCTCTTCACATACCTCAAATATGAAATTCGGTTGTTTGTTTGTTGTCCTCAGATGTGTGTTGTTTATAAACCCTGCAATATTGCCAGAAGCTTTAGGCCTTCCATCAATATAGATACTCGCTCCCTTATTTTTATCCTTGTTTATTATATGTATATAATTTACAGCGAGTGCATATCTTTGCATACTACGCATGTACCAGACCAGCTGCATCTAATCATTATAATTGTAACACGATTTGACTTAGTCCATAAATTCAGTTACTATATTGTATTTTACAATTATTCCATCCATGAAAAATAGCCCCAATCCATGCAGGGAGGATGGTGCAATGTGATATGTCCTATTGTTGACAATGAAGTCAACATATATAGGAGGTAGTTCCTTAGGTACACATTGCTTCACCAGATGCTTATACCTGAGTGGAAAATCTGTCTCCTATTCTCTCATCATCATAAGAGCATGATCCTCCTTCGACAAGAAAAAATTTCATGCACCTACAAAATTTTATTCTGACTTTTTCACCTCTGGTCCTTGTTTTCTTATCATATCTACTAGATGCAGTTGCATTTCCAACCTCTATTTGTCCTAAGCTTTCCTCACTCAATGAAGAAATATTTGATAGGTACATGTTTGGTTGTACCTTTAGTTGCATGTGCATGTGTTGTTAGTTAGTAGTCCATCATCATATTCACAGTTCTAAAATTTTTGTTTATAGAAGATCCATAGGAATTGAGCAGATTTGTCATTTCAAATATTTCCTATGCAAGATCTTTCTTAGAAACATGGTACCTAGACTTAAGCCTAATGCATAATATTTTAGGTTTGGATGCCTTGGTGGGCCTGGGGTTCCACGACTTAAGTTCGTTAGACACTTGACACTTGCTAGAAGCATATTGCATCATATTTTTGCCTGCATGAGGAATACAACCACATCCACTCTCATGATTCTCCATGGTAGGATGAATCAAGTCCACAAAGGTACGACTAGTCTATGATAGTTGGATATGATGTCGACTAATTATTAAACGTCTAACGAGATCTGTCTTGGGAATCCTTAAACATGGTTGGGTCATTAAACACAAGGTCCAATTAAATTCCACCACATGGAAATGCAACATCAACATGAATGAACTTGGAAGGACTAGTGGTGGCTCTAGAGTGTGCTACATGAGACCACTAAACATTTTAAAAGTTAAGTTAGAAGACACCCTTATCAAAAATATTCCAAGTATTTTGGAGAATTGAACTCAAACAAGATTTCACTAGGCTCTAATAATACTTAAGATCCATAAGAATTGAGCATATTTGTCATTTCAAATATCTCCAATGCAAGAAATTTCTAAGAAACATGGTACCTAGACTTAAGCCTAATGCATAATATTTTAGGTTTGGATGCCTTGGTGGGCCTGGGGTTCCATGGCTTAAGTACGTTAGACACTTGACTCTTGCTAGAAGCATACTGCATCAGATTTTTTCTTGCATGAGGAATACAACCACATCCACTCTCATGTTTCTACATGGTACAAGTCTATGATAGTTGGATATGATGTGGACTAATGATTAAATGTCTAATGAGATCTGTCTCGAGAATCCTTATAGGATCCATGTCTTAAGAAGAGCCATGTCTCATGTACTAACACCTCCCATATAAGAAGAGCCATGTCCCATGTACTAACACCTCCCATATAAGAAGAGCTATCCATAATATTTTAGGTTTGGATGCCTTGATGGGCCTAGGGTTCCATGGCTTAAGTTCATTAGACACTTGACACTTGATAGAAGCATATTGCATCAGATCTTTTCCTGCATGAGGAATACAACGACATCCACTCTCATTTTTCTCCACGATAGGGAGCTCAAAAATGTTGTTGATCCGTTAGGTTTTTATGCCCTCAGGAGCAATTGGCCAAGAGTCCCCAAAATGGTTTGGGATGCGAATTTCATGGAGGAAAGTTCAAAAATATTTTAAAATTAGTGATTGATTCTAGGCTTGTAGTTGATGGGATTGTTGTAGAGTTAGGGACAAGATTGTTGAATTCTCTCATTGATTTTACCTTGTTGTTACTCTTGCTTTAGGTTTCTCTCAAAAATAGGGAGGTGACCTTGTTGAGGTTTTTGATTTAGTTCCCATATGTTTTGAGATGCATGGGATAGATGCCCATAATCATAGCTTGAATACAACCCCACTTGGGTTTTTTCTTATACCACAAGCTTGGTATTTCAGGATAGGCAGAATTTGTGCAGTTGTCTACATTTGTGATTTTGATAGATCTGATCCACTTGTATTGTCTTGTAGTAGATGTCATTATTTTTACATGACGTCCTGAACAGTTCATGGCGTGGTGTCCAAAAACTTTGACTTGTTATGTTGTCAGGCTTGAGGTATGATAGATTTTGGCAAGTTATTGACGATCCAAGATTATGTTCCTTTAGTTTCACAAGTGGTCAGTGTTTCTAGGAGGTTTGAAACACTATGATATCATCTTGTGTTGTTCATTACAATGAGACTTCCACAACTTATACAATCTATATTATAGAACAATTGAGGACTCTAGTGATCCAAGATGTGAAGTTTAATGAGAAAGTAAGGTCCTCTAGTTCACAAATATCTTCCTCACTGATTGAAATGAGTGAAGAGGTTGTTGTTCTTAGGGGTCATAGACCGACCATATACCCACCCTAATTCGAGGAGTGGAACGCATTAGCTGTCCACTCCGGTTGGATAGGAAGGGTCGAAGAATATTAATCATTCTTAGGAACAAAAAGTCAGGCAAAAAAATGGGAGAGCTCTTCATTCCTGTCCTAGTTATCTTGTAGTTGGATAGCCCAAAACTACAAGAATCCCCGAAATTGGATTTCAACTCAGCAAGTTTTTGGAAGAGTTTCTCTTTGGAGAGCACAATACGATGAAATTTGTGAGTTGTGTTTGGGGGGGATTTATTGTCTATTGTTGGCCTCTATGGTAGAATCAGTCGGGGAGGCCTGAGAGACGGTGGTTTACCCTGTAGCGGATGTCAGCGGTTCGAGTTATCTCTAGCCCGTGATCCTAGCCAATACAATGGTATATGATAGCACAAAACTATTCAGATCCGATAGTTTGATTTATGATTTATCATTCATGGACGTTGATAAGATCTTTCTATTTAGTAGCACCTTAGGATGGTATAGCCTTTAATGATGAGGTTCAAATGAGGGAGGGCTTACAGTGGATACCTAGGCACCCAGAGACGAGGAAGGGTGTGGTAAGCGACAAAATTCTTCAGGGATTTGAAAATGAGCATAGATTTGGAGATTCCCGAATAGGTTAACCTTTTTAACTGTTGCTTAATCCATGGGCAGGCAAGAGACAACCTGGTGAGATGAAACATCGTAGTAGCTGGAGGAATAGAAAGAAAAGGTGATTCCCATAGTAGCGGCGAACGAAATGGGAGTAGCCTAAACTGTGAAAACGGGGTTGTGGGAGAGCACAATATAAGCTCTGTGCTGCTAGGCCAAGCGGTTGAGTCCTGCACCCTATATGGTGAGAGTCCAGTAGCCAAAAACATCATTGGGTTATTCTCTAACTCGAGTAGCATGGGGCACGTGGAATCCCATGTGAACCAACAAGGACCACCTTGCAAGTCTAAATACTCCTGGGTGACCGATAGCGAAGTAGTACCGCAAGGGAAAGGTGAAAAGAACCCCCATCAGGGAGTAAAATAGAACATGAAATTGTAAGCTCCCAAGAAGTGGGAGGAAAATGATATCTCTGACCGTGTGTCTGTTGAAGAATGAGACAATGACTTATAGTTAGTGGCTTGGTTAAGGGAACCCACCAGAGCAGTAGTGAGAGCGAGTCTTCATGGAGAAATTGTCACTTCTTATGGACCCAAACCTAGGTGATCTATCCATGACCAGGATGAAGCTTGGGTGAAACTAAGTGGAGGTCTGAATCGACTGATGTTGAAAATCAGCGGGTGAGTTGTGGTTAGGGGTGAAATTCCACTCGAACCTAGAGCTAGATGGTTCTCCCTGAAATTCATTGAGGCGCAACAGTTGACTAGACCATCTAGGGGTAAAGCATTGTTTCGGTACAGGCCGCGAGAGAGGTACCAAATCGAGGAAAACTATGAATACTAGATTGCCCCAATAAAAGAGGTAAAGGTTAGCCAGTGAGACGATGGGGGATAAGGTTCATAATCGAGAGGGAAACAACCCAGATCATTAGCTAAGGCCCCTAAATAACTGATCAATGATGAAGGAAGTACGAGTGCAAAGACAATGAGGAGGTTTTCCTAGAGGAATACAACCTTGAAAGAGTGTGTAATAACTCACTGATCGAGTGCTCTTGCACCGAATATGAATGGGACTAAGCGATTTGTCGAAGTTGTGGGATGTAAAATACATCGGTAGGGGATTGTTCCACCTCAGAGGGAAGCACCGATGCGAGAAGGTGTGGACGAAGAATAAGAGAGAATGTCGGCTCGAGTAATGCAAACATTGGTGAGAATCCAATGCCTTGAAAAACTAAGGGTTCCTCTGCAAGCTTCATCCACGGAGGGTGAGTCAAGTCCTAAGATCAGATCAAAAGGTGTAGTCAATGGAAAATAGGATAATATTCCTATACTACCCCTTGTTGGTCTTGAGGGATGGAGAAGGCTAGGTTATCCGAAAGATGGTTATCAATTCAAGGACGCAAGGTGACCCTCTATACATTGATTCAAAGGTAAAAGAAGAATCAAATATAGGTGTGTACAAGGTGAGGTTGGGGGTGGATATTCCTCATCATCTACTCTAGCACACAAAAATCCAAGATGTCTTATCCAAACATTATAGGATGCACAAAATCATGTAGGAGCGCCCATATCATCAATGAGGGTGAGTATACCTCCTAGGAGATATGTTAACCATATTGTATTAGATTCTTCCATTTGTGATGTTTACAATTGTTTTGAGGAGGTGATGTTTGATACTTTGTTGGATGAGTGTGATGTTTGGGGGGTAGTTCCTTTCTGGGAGCCTATGGTTGATTTCGAGATTGCAATGTGTTCAAATTTGCAAAAGGAAAGTTTGTTTGAGTTGCAAAGGGAGCAAAATGATGTTGGAGAAAACACTTTCCTCATAAAGAGGGTGTGTTTTCTTTCGAGGTTACTCTGAAATTTTTTGATTGAGTTGCAAAGGAAGCATAAAGATGTTGGTGAAAACACTTTCCTCATTAAGAGGGAGTGTTTTCTTTCGAGGTTAATCCAAAATTAAGTTACACCATACTTTAGGGTGCTTCATGTGATGTGGGGTGCATGGTGTATTGATAACCCTTAGTTGNGTGGGGTGCATGGTGTATTGATAACCCTTAGTTGACGTGATGGACATACACATTGGAGTTAGCTTTCCCATTGATTGTAGGATCTTGTCTTGATGCATATGTGGCATTATTACTTGGATCATTGGAGACCTACATGGCTAGTGGATTTCTTTATGAGACAAAAATGGAGGTCAATTGCTTCCTTGGGATGATGGTTTTCCTTGGAGGAGGATAATTTGGCATCTTGGAGGAGGGAATTGAACCCTAGATAGCACGGGGACACTTGGTTTCTTACATGGAGACTTTGCCTTGACTTGAGGACACTTGGGTTGAAAACCAATCATGTAAGTGGTATTGACCCAGAGGTATACATATCCTAAGAGGGAGTGTTGGAGAATTGGAGACCTTTGGAGGAGGAGTGTTACACACACCTTGTGGAGCATTCAACGTTCAATACTTGTTTGTTGGATGTGCTTCCCTTGAATCTTGGCATGTGTGAGTTGGAGTTGGAGTGCTCCACATGTGGGGATATTTAGTAATTAGATAGAGTTTTTGTTGTAGACTTGATCCACTTTATGATTTTTTCCTTCCTTGACTTTCATAAAACAAAATTGAGGAGAAGGTATTTTCATCACTTGTACTTCTTCACTCATAGACTCACATGCTTGCGTTAGAGATGTGAGACTATGGTGAACGTGTCTTCTTATACTCTTCTTCATGTGTATTTTCTTTATGTTTGAATCATCCTTAGAGTTTCTTGTCATAAGTAGTATTCACTTTTTTGTTCTGCATTACTTCTCTAATTCTAACAAAAGAACAACGAAAACGATCTCTAAATAGAGGAAGGTCATCTCTTTAGTTGATAAAATTAGGGTAAGTAAGAAATATGGAGAAAAAAAAGAGTAGGGATCTTCATGGAGAAAAAAAAGAGCTAACCCTAACCCTAACTCGATTGGAGTCTTGTGATTTTGGGGACAAAGCCCATGAAATTACCATTTTCGACAGCCTCCTTCTCTTTCTCTGTTGCTGGGGATTTTATGTGGATCTTGGCCTCCTTATCTGTCGCTATCCCTCGAGTTTCTCTTGCCCAAATCCTTTTTTGTGTCTTGGCCTCCTCTTTCCCTAGCTCTTGCCCTCCTCTTGGCCTCCTTTTCTTGCCCAACGTCTATTATCTTATATGTCACGTGAGCGCAGTGTGAGTGTGCTCTAGCTCTTGCCCTCCTCTTTGCCTCATTCTTTGTCGCATGATTGCAGTGTGACTGTGCTCTAGCTCTTGGCCTGATCCTCTTTGCCTCCTTCTCTGTCATACGAGTGCAATGTGAGTGTGCTATAGCTCTTGCCCTCCTCTTCGCCTCCTTATCTATCGTGTGAGTGTGTATTTTGGGCTCTAATTTGATCATGAGTGTGAGATGCGTGGGCACGAGTCATGTAGTCTTTAATTTGTTTGTTTTGAATTATATATTTAAAAAAAAAATTAATTAATATATTTTATAATAATAATTAAGATTTAATTATATTTAACATATATAATATATATGTGGGTTAGTGGTGTATTTAGGGACTAGTGGGTTAGCGATTGGTGGGTTATGGGTTAGTGGGGTAAGATGCTAGTGTGTTAGGGGTTAATGTGTGAAGGGTTAGGGTCTAGTGGGTTAGGGATTGGTGGGTTATGGGTTAGTGGGGTAAGATGTTAGTGTGTTAGGGGTTAATGTGTGAAGGGTTAGGGGCTAGTGGGTTAGGGATTGGTGGGTTATGGGTTAGTGGGTTAGAGGGTTAGGTGTCAGTGGATTCAAGGTTACAGGTTAAGGGGTAAAGGGTTAGTGGGTTAGTGGTTAGTGGATTAACATGTCAAAAGATTAAGGGTTAATAGGGTATGGCTTAATAGGTTACAAGTTAAAGGGTTAATTGTTAGTATGGGTTAAGTGTTAGTGGGTGAATGTGTTAGTGGTTCATATGTCACTAAGTAATTGTGTTAGTGGTTCAGAAGTCACTGAGTGAGTTTGTTAGTGGTATAGGGGTTAGAGGGTTAGGGATTAGTGGGCTAGTGGTTAGTGTGTTAGGATCTATGGGTTAAGGGTTAGTGTGTTATGGGGTTAGTGGTAAGGGGGATAATGGTTTAAGAGATAATGGTTTAGGTTTCAGTAGGTAATGGTTTAATGGGTTAGGAGTTGGTGTTTTAGAGGTTATGGGTTAATGGGTTAGTGATTTGGAGTCTAGTAGGAGTTAGTGGGTTAGTATTTTGAGCCTATATAATGGTTTTGTGTGTTCAACATTAGGGGTTATTGGTTTACAGGGTTAGCGATTACTACGTTAGATGTTAGTCAATTAATTGTCATTAGGAGTTAGTAGGTTAGATGTTAGTCAATTAGTTCTCATTGGGGGTTAATGGACAAGGGACCATTAGTGGTTGGATTTTAGGGGTTATGGATTTCTCTCTTGGTGGTTTAGGGATCATTAGGGGATATAAATTTAATTGGTTGGTGTGTTAGGGATATTGGTTAAATCTGAATTAATCATTTAATAGGTTAGTAAGGCAGACTTTATTGTGTTAGTTCTTAGTGGGTTAGGATTTAGTGTCTTAGTTGTCATCCATTTAGTGGTTAGTGGGATAATTTCCATCCATGGTTAATGGGTTAGGGTTATGTGTTAGTGGGTTAGTATCTTTAGGGTTAGTGAGTTAGGTATTAGGGGGTTAGTGCACTAGGGGATCAAGGATTCCTGGGTTATGGGTTAGTGGATAATGTGTTGGAGATTAGAAGTCAAAGGGTCACATGTTAGTGTGTTAGGGATTAGGATTTAGTGGTTATGGTTATAATTAGGTTAATGGTTAGTGGGTTAGACATTAGAGTGTTTTTTTTAGAACTAGAGGAATTTGTAATTTCCTTGGATAATTACCTAGGAGACACACAAGTTCAAATCTAGCTAGATTCCACTATAACCCCTAGATTAGTGCCAACAAATTGCAATATTCAAGAAGTTCGAAGACACATGCACAAGGGGGTTCCCACTCCTAGGGATTTGTTCAACACTAATGGACCAACTTCAATTTCACTCTTGAGAAATTAAAGAGGAAATTTTAGTTTGATATTAATGTTTTAAATTTAAATTTATAATACATTTAACCTTTAGCACATAACATATTCTTCATATACTATTTTGTATGTTGGAAAGATATGTAACCATTGGACCCCATAATGGGAGATAGGGGATATTTTTCATAAAGATGTATCTCACTAGAGAGGTTCTAAATGTTGACATTTCAACTTATTTTATCTAGAGTATTATTTGCACTAGTAAATATTATGTTATTGAGTTGCACCAAGGACAAGAAAATGCCATTAGACAATATTAGTTTTCTCACTAACACACTAAACAATGTAGGTTATGACCTCAACTAATACAATATAGAGCTCTATCATAATAACTTTACATCACATATGCTCTATTAATGTTGCATGATATGCATACATGTTATTCTATGTTTCATTTGCATCTATATTTACATCATCATTTGCATCAATTTATGTTTTATACATCATGCCCAAATAGAGTTGCAACACTCTACATTACCTTGCATCATGATACATCATTATGCATCACATCGATGTCAAATTTACAACCTTGTAATGTAATTTGCATCATTTTTGTGGCATACTCAACATTTATGTGTTCAAATTTTTAATCTTTGATAACAAGCCATCTCATGACCATCCTATGTAACCATGTTTATGTAACCAATGTTGTGAAATATCTTAATGGATCACTAAGTGGTGAAACCACACATCATATATCAAATATAAAAAAAAAGAATAATAAGTAATCTCAAGCTACCAAGGATGGGAGGGCTCATCAAGTGCTTATATTGAGGTTCATTATGTCAACCAAGGGTTTCACTCTATTACCAAATATTGGGAACTAAGTCCATTTTGGAATTAAAATTACTTATTCATTTTCCTAAATCCTTCTAATATTCCCCATGAGACAATATATGTACATGTATAGCATGAAAATAAGCCATGTCACACATGGAACTTCATGGGAAAAGTTAGGATTTACAA
>SNQJ01S0204851.1:0-16534 GCA_010110895.2 Picea sitchensis
GGATCTTGGAGATTCAGGCACCTGGGTTATTCTTACCATCACACGATCTATCAGTTGGCATATTTATTAGGGTGATTGGACACTTTTGGCAGTAGGGCCGAGTTATTGAGGGTTTCAGCCTTTTATTGGAGCGTGGCATTCTTCAGGTGGAGAGTTTGGTATTCATATCTGCTTGTATTGATCTTCATTTCTTATTCAGCCTTTGGAGGCATTATTTTGTATTAGCGGGAGCATTTTGTAGCAGCTCTTATCTATTGTTTATCTTCTTGGCTATCTGTTGAGCATTCCAGATCGGCATCTTCATTATAGCAGGTTTCTCTATTTTATGAATAAAGAAGAATTGAGATGTTTTGGCTTGTCTATCTTATTGCATATGGTTGGGGTATGTTCCATGGTTATCTCTTTCTGTTATTTGCTGCATACACACATATAAACACATCTAAAAGGTAGATCAACAAAGTGTTTGACGAAATACTTCACTCAGAAAAATTTTTAAAAAGACACCAAAACAGTGATGATCCTTGCATAATGGCTTGGGATCATTACATAAATGACCCCATATGGGGCTAACAGGATCAATTATTAATGTTCCTGTTTATCTAGATGTTGTGCAAAAAGCGTTGCCACAATTCATTAACAATACAATTACAATTATTATGGCTCTTAAAAGAATCTTGCGATACAAAAATGCGTATCAGACAGGCAAAGTGTGTGTGCATGTTGTTATGAAAGCATTAAAGGAATTATGTTCCAGGGCCCTGTACAAAGTAGAGAACATTTGCATAAATGGCAACTAGAACAGTGTTTTCGCAGAAGAACATGGAAACTCTGCAAACACTCTCGAAAATCCTAGTGATTTTGATACAAGTGATGAATCGAAGAATGAAACACCTGCTGAAACATCGATGCATGGATTCACTGATTCACAGTGCATTCGTGACTTTCAAGACAAAATTGTCAAAATTGCACCTGGCGAGGGGAAATGTCCACTTGGAATATTCAAGGATAAATTCGCTAAGGAAATAAACTTTCCAACACTCTTCTATGAAGATCCATGTGGCATTGATATTATAGAATGATTCAGTTATAATAAAATAGTCTAATGGGAGCTTCTTCATTCAAGTGGTTACTTGTCCTGTCACATAACAAATTTGTTTTTCAAAACAATGTGCATAATAATAGAGCAAGTTTTGTCCTACATGGGGGTCTGAATAAGAAAAGGCCAGTTACAAGGAAGAAATTTGTTGGCCAAGGATGTAAAGTACAAAGTAAACCTAGAAATAATTCTGAAATCAGATATTGGATACATAGATTTCAAGAACATCCACACCTCTCTTGACAATTTGCAACAAAACAAAAAAAAAATTGCAATGATTCGGCAATTGGGCCCGCCAACCTTTTTCATCACATTTACCAGTGCAGAGCATTGCTAGGATCCATTGGTGGCTATCGTATCTGACCTGCATAGTAACAGGAAACGTAAAAAAGAAACGGATACACTGGAAAATAATGACATTGACTATCTCATAATAAAAGACCCGGTGACATGTACTTGATACTATAGACATAGAATAGATGCTTTGAGACAATTTATATGCCATGATGAAAAGTTTTTCAGAAAAATATCGGACTACTTTTTTGTGACTGAATTCCAAAATAGGGGAAATGAACATGACCACACACTGTTGTGGATAGAGGGTGCACTGGTCTATGGATTTGGTGGCAATTCAGAGATCGAACAATTTGTAGATAAATACATAACATGCAATATAGATTATTTGGATCCAGAACTTGTGAAAGTCCATAGACATTACCATAGAAGAAGTTGTAGAAAATGAAAAAACTCGCATTGCAGATACAACTTTCCCATGCCGCCAATGAGAGCTACAAGAATCATAGGGCCAGTTAGTTTAGAGGACAATGTTGTTGCCGATAAATCTAAATCCTTGTTCGCATTTCTAGAACAAGGAGGTTTTGACGAAATGATGAGCTTTGATTCCTTCTTGACACAGGTAAATATATCAAAAGATGAGTACATCCAAGCCGTACAATGTATGCTTGGGCAACCAACACTTTTCCTTAAATGAAAACTCTCCCATATTCGAAACAACAGTTTCTCCAAGGACATGCCAATTATGTGGAAAGAAAATATAGATGCGCAGTACGTGTTGAATGCATATGATGCAGCGTCGTACTATACCTCATATATGACAAAGATTGACAAATCTATGACAACTGTATTGAGAAAAATATGCAAAGAACATGAAAGAAGTCATATTGAGGCCATACAAATGATACGCACACTTGGAAATACATTGATTAATCTTCAACAAATGCCTGCTCAGCAAGCAGTTCACATTTCCCTTTCCTTGCCCCTCACTTGTAGTTCAAGAAAATGTGTCTTCATAAACACATATCCACTTCAAAAATGCACATTTGTGCTTAAACCAGTGGTTTTGCTGCAACAAGAGCCTAACAATTCAGAGGACGTGGTATCTCACTCTATTATTGATTATTACATCCAGTGTCCATCTCCTATTAGGCATATATGCTTAGCATAATTCATATCGCATTACAAAACAAATGGTACACCCATATAAAAAAGAAAAAATCCCTTTGTGATAGGGTTTGTCAAATACAATAAACATTGTGACTATTAAAACTATTGTAGAGAAAAATTGTTGTTGTACGTTCCGTTCGATGAAAATGAAGAGACATTAATACATAACGTCTCTACATGGGAGGTTGCATATGTTGTGTTTCAGACTAAAGTGCACATCAATGATGCTAGATTTACCTACAATGTTAATCCAACATGGGGCGATCTAGAAGTTGTAGTTAATGACCTAGAAAACCCTGGCGATCATGATGAGACATTCAAAAACCCAAAAACAACCAGAACTCCTTATGAGTCATATGACTTGCAAGCGGATTTTCCTCGTCCTCCAGCGGATGGAAGTGAAAAACGTATCAATATTGGTTTTCAAGTTAGAAAATATCTTTTCCTAACTGAAAATAATGAATACCACAGATTAAGATGCATGTTGAATCGCTAACAACAAACAATTGTAAAGGGCATTGCTCTTAAAAAATGCTTGAACACGAATAGTCTTGTGCACGTGTTCCTTACAGGAGGAGCATGAACAAGCAAGACATTCACAGCGAAATCATTGTTCCAAATGCTTATATGAATCTATGATTCAAACAATTCCTCTTATCCTATGAAACCAAAGGGAAAAATAGTTTCATACACAGGAAAAGTTGCATACAATGCTGGTGGAACAACAACCCACTCTACATTTTTAATGACTTTTAACAAGTCACGGTTTTTTCCACTTAGAAAGGAAATGTTGGATACATTATCTAAGCTTTATGAGGAACTCCAACTTGTCTTTATAGATGAAGCATCTTTGATTGGGAGTCGGTTCTTTTATTCCATTGACAACCGACTAAGAAGCATAAAACATGTGCAGACGAAATACTTTGGAAACATTGACATGATATTATGTGGGGATCTTTACTAGGCACATCCCATACAAGATTCTTTGATATTTGAACAACCTACCGTTAACATGGAAACAATCACCCATGACTTCTAGAAAGACAATATTAAATTCTTTGAGTTGCATACTACAATGCGCTAGACAAATGAAACATTCATTGCAATTTTGAATAGAATGCGCACAAACATCCAAACATATGATGACTTGACCTATATCAATTTGTGATTCTTATGGCCTGCACCAACAGACCTAATGTTCCCTTACCTGTTCTATAGAAATAAGGATGTTGCAAAGCATAACATCCACATGCTGGCACTCATTCTTGGCGATGATATCATCATCAATTCCATTGACTTGGAAGAATACAACCATGGAAATGTGCCACGTCATGAACCTTCAGTCACTTTACCTTTGCAGCTTGTACAGAAATTAGAAATGTTGGTTGAAATATATGCCTGTAACTATGATTCACAGGATGGCTTGGTGAATGGTGTAGATGGAATACTGAAAGGCTATTCCAAGACAAAAAAAAGTGGATGTCCTTTGGATTAACTTCCATGAACCACATATAGGAAAGCGATAAGAAAGCAAGTTGTCTTATCTATATCATTCAAATAATGGAAGCGAGTGGACACCTATTTTGCGAGTATCGAAGCAAGTATCATCATCAGCAAAGATAGGTCACCTGAAGATTCGAAAACAGTTTTCAATTAAACTTGCATGTCCACGTACAGTCCACAGATCACAAGGAATAACACTTGATAATGTTTCATTTTAGCCTGCTAGAATTCGGATACATGGACTTGTATGCACATCACTGTCCCATGTCAGAAGCATAGAATCCTTTTATTTACTAAGTCCTCTCACAAAAGATAACTTCAAAGTGAAACATAAAGTTGATATTGAGATGAAACGACTCAGGACCACCGCAAAATGGAAACTGCATTATGATTACCAAACCATACAAACAAATTCATTTGTGTCGATTCTCTCGCTTAACACACGCAACTTAAAGGAACACATGGATGATATACTAAATGACTATGATTTAATGCAATCCGATATTTTGTGCTTGCATGAAACACACATGGCATTATGCATGCAGAACAAACAATTCCCAAATCACAATTTCATATCAAGTTACATTACACATGGAGTGATGATACTAGTGAAAAAACATGTACCAATTTTGGACCACATACATATCGAAGAAAAGAATGTTGAACTGGTGCTTGCAAAAAAATATTCCCATGAAACAGACGTTGCAATACTGAACCTCTATGTTGCTCCCCATGCATCATTCTCCAACATAGTACATGTTATTTCCAGTGCATTGGGCCATTTTCATCTGAACGGACCCATTGTACTTGTAAGAGACTTCAATATTGACATGTTACAATATATTGGCAGAACAAAAGAATTGGAAAACTACATGTGCAAATACAATCTCTACTTTATTTTGAACAACACATGCCATCTACAAAACGCACTTATTGACCATGTCTGGTCCAATGTGTCCATTCCTCAATACAGTATGTTTGTCTTAGACACATATTGGTCCGATCACGATACAATTGGTATTGCACTTCAATTATGACATATACATCAAACTTATTGTAAACTCATATTTCTATGTTTCAAAGCATATATGTATTCTTGATTTCTACACATATCATTTTGATGAGTATACAAACGTTGTTCTACTCAAATTATAAAATATACATTCTGCAAAAAAAAAAAAAANTTTGTGACTCTATTCATCTTATTCCTTTTTTTTTTGTATATGTACATAGTAGTTTCCTTTTTATTAACATCTGAACTTATGTTCATATCCCTTTTGTTTTCTACTTTTGTTGATAGAAACAGAGAGGAAAACTAGAGGGTGCAAAGAACTCATACCCAGAGATGTAGACGAATCTATGCAAAGGTGCATTCTTTTTCTGCTCGTGTTCCATAGTAAACAATTTTTTGTTTACTTTCTTTGTATTTGTCAAACTTGTTTACAACTAGATGTTTGTTCTTTTTGTTTGCGTAGAGGGGCCACTATGTTGCACGTCCACCATACAATAGAAATGCAATGTTGAGACAACCATCCCGCATGTCCACTTGTCAATATGTATATTGCCCAACTATGACTGTTATTTGTAGGACACGAAATATTAGAGGCACAATGTACAGCCTTCAAGTGCGCGATCCAAATAAGTGGCTAAGTATGGAATAAGGGATCTGTGCATATTTGGTATGTAGTGCTCCATTCTGAGAGCCCACCAGCCCTGGAGTCTGTCAATTTGTATATCGCGGAAATGACTAGAGGTAGAATGTTCAGTCGGCCAGCTCGCAAATCCTCTTGTTGATTGACAACTGTTGAGCTGGCCAGCTCGCAAATCCGCTTGTCAAATTATTATCCTAATAAATTTGTAAGACACCAAAAAATAGAGGCCCGTTTTTAACCCCGCCAGCCCGACAACGCGCGATCCAGAAATTGTACATGGTCTATAAAATCTCAGCCACCCCGCAAATTTTCTAGTCAATTTGTATATCACGGAACTATATGTGTTATTTGTAGAACACGGAACAATATAGGCCTATTTTTTTACCCCTCTCGTCCGACAACCCGTAAGTATGGAATACGATATCCATACATGATCTATAAAATCTCATGCCCATACTTAATAAAGGTGCATATTTAGTTTTGCCTCGTTTCTACACACACTAATCTGGTAACCATAGAGTTGGTGTTTCACATGAATTATGAAATGTGCACTGGGAGTCAGACGGATCCCTTTTGTTTGCTTGGGCTATTTTGAGGCTGCTTGCCCGAGAACGCAATTTTTATATGACGAAAATTGGCCCAATGTACAGCCTGCAAGTATGTATTGCTCGTTTGTGGGAGCCTGCCATCCCTAGAGTAGAATGTTGAGCCACTTTTCAATTTATTATCATAAGCTATTTGTAAGGCACTGAACAATAGAGCCTCGTTTTTTACCCTGCCATCCTGAGAACAAGCGATTCAAAAACTGTGGATGGTCTAGAAAATGTCATCCACCACGCAAATTTGCTTGTCAATTTGTGTATCGTGGAACTTTGTGTGATATTTGTAGAACACCGAACAATAGAGGCCTTCTTTTGAGCTCGCCTACCCGAGAACCCGCGATCTCGAAAGTGGCCAAGTATGAAATACCATTTCCGTACATTCTCTATAAAATATCCTGTCCATACTTTATGAAGTACATTTTTAGTTTTGCCTCATTTCTACACATACTGATCTGGTAACCACAGAGTTGGTGTTGCACATGAATTATGAAATATGTAGTGGGAATCAGACCAATCCCTTTGGAATGTTGAGCCATCCATCCCACAAATCCGCTTGTCCATTTATTATCATAAGATATTTGTAAGGCATCGAACAATAGAGCCCCATTTTTTACCCCTCCATCCCGAGAACCCGCAATCTAGAAACTGTGGATGGCCACCCCGCAAGTCTGCTTGTCAATTTGTGTATCTCGGAACTGTGTGTGCTATTTGTAGAACACCGAACAATAGAGGCCTTCTTTTCAGCCCGCCCGCCTAAAAACTCGTGGTCCCGAAAGTGACCAAGTATGGAATCCCATATCCATACATGCTCTATAAAATATTTTGTCCATACTTTATGAAGTAAACTTTTTAATTTTGCCTCGTTTCTACACATACTGATCTGGTTACCGTAGAATTGGTTTTGCACATGAATTATGAAATATGCACTGGGAGTTGGACTGAGCCCTTTGTTTTTATTAGTTGCACGATTCTGACTCATGCAATTTCAGCGTTGGACACTCAACAATTTCATCATGCACTTTTAGACTTGGCTATTCCTTCCTTGCTTGCTCTTCACCGTGCCCGTCACCTTCACACATGTGCATAATAAGAAATAGTGTTTATATATATGTGTGTGTGTGTGTGTGTGTGTATGTGTGTGTATTCTTTCTATATCTTTAATGCTAACAGGTCATCGTGCAGGCACCGTCTAATGTGTCATTGATGCGCGCAAGGCTCGAGAAGTTCTACCATTAATGCAATTTTTGTGAAGGCTTTTATTATCCCTTCCCAGTCTTAGTTTCAAATGCCATGGAATGTCATTCGCACGCCTCCATCTTTCTTCCTTCATGAAACATCCAATCTCTTCCCAGTCTTAATTTGAAATACCATGGAATGTCATTCGCACGTTGCCATCTTGGTTCGTTCAGCAAACCTCCAATCCTTAAATGTTCTTTGTCGTAACACACACCTTCACACTTCTAAGTATGCAATAATTACGCTTTACTTCTAATAGGTCACCATATAGAACGCATAGATATTGTCATTAATGAGGAGATTTTGCATTCGCACGCATTGAAGCAATGTTTCCAAGGGGTTATATTGTCCCCTCCATTTCTTCATTTCAAGCAGCCTTTGGAGCAAACCAACGTTTTCATAAACTACTGGCAGGAGCTCCACAGTAGTTTGGTAGAGATACAGTCAACATCTTCATCACGAGCTTCCCGTGCAGAAGAAGGGAAAAATAATTGTAGGGGAGTTAAAGCAGCCCGAAATTTACAATGAAAACATGAATCTTGACACTGATCTGGAAAGCATATTCTGCAACCTTGATCATCCCGGAGACACAATTCAGCATGGCTGCTCAATTTACATGGTTGATACCAAATTTTTTTATGAAGATGAATCCTTCGTATTCCAGAGTGTTGTTTTTTAAACCAAATCAAAACAATTAATCATTGAAAAAAGAGTTGTAAAAAATAAGAAAAGAAAACATTGTTCAGAACTTGACCTTGCCAATATGTAGGCGTCCAAAATATTTCAACTTCACATGGAAACCGGAGATTCTCTTCATGATTCCGTTGGAGTCATTGAAGCCGAAAATGCCAGACTAAAGAACCGGATTAAGGAATTAGAGGAATCTTTGTTTCCTATGCCATTGCTTGCTAGTTCTTTGGAAATAACCATGTCTCCATCTACATCCACCCCTGCAACAAATCTAAAAGGGTCCTCCAACTTCCTTGCATCCTGTAGAGGATATGTGGAGAAAAATATCAACAAAAGAATGGAACTGATTACTAAGTCCTGGGAAACATCACAGAATATGGATTCCCTGGGGAGCAGGGCACATAACTTGCTCCTACTTCTGCAGACAGATTTAAAAAATGAAGAAACTTTCTATGTGCACACGGTCATCCCTTTTTCCTTTCATGTCAACAACATGCTAGAAACGAGAGGAAGATAACATGATCTCCCATCCAAAAAATGGCTCACTCAATTAGAAGCATGTTGGATAAAGAAAGTGAAGAACCTGTATCTCATCGTCCAATCATGTGAGCAAGAAATATCAAAGAAAGAAACATTATTCACAAAGCTCACCAAAATAGACTTAGCAGGAAAGACAATCAGCTTCTATGACCCTAGATTAATCCTCAACTCGTTAGCGTTGACCAAGCAATCTTTCGATAAACAAGTTGATAATTTGAAGGCCTTGTGTTTAGAATTTTTTTACAGGATTGTTGAATATCATGAAGAAGATGTGAAAAACTGGCTAGTCCAGTATTTGGTACAGAATGGAGACATTCATGAAGCTCTGTGTAAACTTTCAATTGATCTAAGCAAATTAGAAAATGAAGTTTTCATCATTCAAATCCGCAATGACATCAACGTCGCCCCCTTCAGAATCTATATTGAAGAGAACTTGAAGTGGGTCACCGACGAAATCCAATAGGCAAATGCATAAATCCTCTGTTTATCAATCCAGTTATTCAAGCAGGCCGTCCACAAAAACCAGCAGGGAAAACCATGACCAAGAAAATACCAAAATTACTTATATGTACCATCCTTGTAAGTGCATAGTGATAGTCCTTTCTTTATCAATCCAGTTATTCCAACTTTTCTGAGTAGAAATCTATAGCCAAAAACTGATCTTCCCATTTCTACTTTTCAGGTATTACATTCTACCATGTCCAACTTATTTCCATGGTCCTATTTCTTGTACATATTTTTGTTATGGTCTGTGGGAGCCCCAATCCCAGTCTATATGACAAACACATTTACATTTATAGGGATATGTAACCAACTATTATTTTTTTCATATATTCGAAATAAAACTATTATTTTGTCTCCTTATATATTTATGTGTTCCTAGATTTTTATATTCATCTATGCTAAATGTGAAGCCATTCTGTTTATTTGATCTCAATTCTCTTTTTTTCTTATGCATTTTTTCTTCGACCTCGTCATTTTCAAAATAAAGTATGAAATAAATCACTCACTCAAATTTGATATATCATATTTCACACACACACACACATATGTGTGTGTGTGTGTGTGTGTGTGTGTGTTTCTTTAAATTTCCAGGAATATGTAACACATTTCATTTTTTTCTATATATATGTCATAAAATTGTGTTCACTACTTTTTTTGTACTCAAACGTATAGAGAGTATGTCATTTATTTCTTCTTTACCACCTATCCTTCATACTTTTTCCATAAATTACCTTAAAATTAAAATACTCTGCAAGTTCACTTGTCAATTTGTATATCACGGAATTGTGGGTGTTGTTTGTAGGCCATGGAAAAACAGACGCCCAACAGACATTGCTACTATATTTTTTGCACATTTTTCAACCACTGTACGTAAAACCTATGTAAATAAAAGTGATTCGTGAATGAAATTTTTTTGGGACACAAGCCCCTTGAAATTCAAATAGTCTGCAGGTCCCATTGTCAATTTTTATATCACAGAACTCTCAGTTCTATTTCAAGGACATGGAACAGATGCCCAATTTTCAGGTCCCCAGCTTGAGAACCCGCGATCCAAAAACTGGAAAAGTATGGAATGAGGGTTCTGTCCATGCTCTAATTCAGGAATGCTAGTTTTTTTCCTACTTTTATGTGTTCCTAGATTTTTATCTTCAGTTATGTTGAATGTGAAGTCATTTTGTTTATTTTATCTCAATTCTTTTTTTTCTGATGCATATTTTCTCCTACCTGGACATTTTCAAAATTAAGTATGACATAAATCACTCACTCAAATTTGAGATATCATATTACACACACACACACACACACACACACACACACACACACACACACACATATATGTGTGTTTCTTTAAATTTCCAGGAATATGTAACACGTTTTATTATTTTTTGTATAAATGTCATAAAATTGTGTTCACTACTTTCTTTCTACTCAAACGTGTACAGAGTATGTCATTTCTTGCATCTTTACCACATGTCCTTCATAATTTTTTCCACAAAGGCCCTTAAAATTAAAATAGTCTGCAAGCCCGCTTCTGAATTTGTATATCACATAACTCTCGCTTCTCTTTGTAAGCCATGGAACAACAAAGGCCCAATTTCCAGCCTGCCAGCTCGAGAACCCACGATCCAAAAACTACCTAAGTATGGAATCAACGTATGTATAAAAGTAAATATCTACCTTAAAAAATTATGTATTCGCTATGTATAGTTTATGGTCTCCAAGAACCTATAATTTCATAGATTTCAATTTCTTGTGTCGAGGAGCCCCTTTTTTAAAGAAAACTAATTCGTGACTGCTATTTATTTGGTGCTTTTCTCCACCGCCCTATGTAACAGACGTTGGTACTATAATTTTTGCCCTTTTTTCCACCAGCATATGTAAAACCTGTGTAAAGAAAACTAATTCGCGAATGCTAAATGTTTTGGAAACAAGCTCCTTAAAATTGAAATAGTCCGCAAGTCTGATTCTCAATTTGTATATCACGGAACTGTCAGTGCTATTTGTAGGACATAGAATAACAAAAGATTGATTTTTAGGTCCAAGCCTGAGAACCCGCGATCCAAAAATTGGCTAAGTCGAGAACCCGATTTTTTAAAGAAAACTAATTCGGGAATGCACTTTTTTTCGTACTTTTGTCCAACAGCCTATGTAACAGACCTCAGTACTATGTTTTTTGTTTTTTTCCACCAACATATGCAAAAAGGAAAAATAATTTGGGAATGTTGAACGTGTCCGACACGAGCCCCTTCAAATTCAAATAATCCGCAAGTCCGATTGTCAATTTGTATATTGCGGAACTCTAGCTGCAGTTTGTAGGCCACAAAACAACATAAGCCCAATTTTCACCCCGCCCGACCGAGAACCCGCCATCCAAAAATTCAAATAGTCCACAAGGTAGCTTCTGAATTTGTATATCACGAAACTCTCACTGCTATTTGTAAGGAATGGAACAACAGAAGCCCAATTTTCAACCCCCAACCCCGACAACCCAGTATGAATCTTTCGTGCATGCTCGAACAATAGAAGCCCAATTTTCAGCCATATCGTGGAACTCTTGGTGCTATTTGTAGGCCATGGAACAACAAAAGCCCAATTTTCAGCCATATCGCGAAACTCTCGGTGTTATTTTTAAGGCACATAACAACAGAAGCCCAATTTTCAGCCCCCATCCCTGACAACCCAGAATAAAGCTCCCGTGCATGTTCTATATATCTACTTAATCAAATTACATATTTGATTTTTGTAGGCCACGGAACAACAGAAGGCCAATTTTCAGTCCACCTACCCTAGAACCCGCAATCCAAAAATTCAAATATTTTGCAACACCACTTCTCAATTTGTATATCGCGGAAATCGCGGTGCTATTTGTATGGCACGAAACAAAAGAAGCCCAATTTTCATCCGACCAACCTGAGAACTCGGGATCCGAAAATTCAAATAGTCCGCAAGATTGCTTCTCAATTTTTATTTCGCAGAACTCTCAGTGCTATTTGTAGGGCACGAAACAACAGAAGCCCAATTTTCAGCCCACCACCCCGACAACCCAAAACGAAGCTTTTGTGCATGCCCTATATATCTACTTAATCAAATTACATATTTGATATGTATAATTTCTCCTGTCCACAAACCCATAATTTCATATATTTCAATTTTATTTTTCCAGCAGCCCTTGTTTTAAAGAAAACTAATTTGGTATTGGTAGTCTTTTTATGCTTTTGTCCACGAACCTATGTTACAGACATTCACCCTTAAATCTGAAATAGTCCACAAGTCTGATTGTCAATTTCTATGTTGCGGAACTCTGGGTGGTATTTGTAACATAAGGAACAACTCCAATTGTCAATTTGTATGTCGTGGAACTTTGGGTTCTATTTGTAGGCCACAGAACAACAGAGCCTGATTTTCAGCGCACCAGCCTGAAAACCTGCGATGCAAAAAAAACCCGACTATGGAATATCTTTAACATACTTTATAAAAGTACATATTTCGTATCTATAAAAGTAAATATCTACTTTATAAAATTACAAATTTCATATGTATAATTTATGATGTCCATGACCCTATAACTTGATAAATTTAAATTTCTTTTGTATCCACCAGGAGCCCTTCTTTGTAACATACGTACGCCCTTAAATTTCAAATAGTCCACAACTCCAATTGTCAATTTGTATCTCGTGGAACTCTGGGTGCTATTTGTAGGCCACAGAACAACAGACCCCGATTTTCAACGCACCAGCCCGAGAACCCGCGATCCAAAAAAATGCCAAGTATGGAATCTCTTTCCCATACTTTATAAATTTACATATTTTGTATCTATAAAAGTAAATATCTACTTTATAAAATTACAAATTTAATATGTATAATTTATGTTGTCCATGACCCTATAACTTGATAAATTTCAATTTCTTTTCTATCCACCAGCCCTTGTTTTAAAGAAAACTAATTCGTGAATGCTAATTCTTTTGTGTTTCCATGTACTTCAACTTCTTGCCCACGTGTCTCTACTCGGTTGCATTTATTTCCATTCCTACCTGGAAGGGACTACGTTGTCGTGCAACACTTGTTAACATCGTGATTGTCCTAGACGATGCAAGGTGATGGTTCCACCTTGATGCGTGTCAGAAATAAATCTCCTTTCATAAATTCTAGGAACACATGGTGATGGTTCCACCTTGACGATTCTATCATAGATGTATAGTTAAAACGGAGTAAGAGATAGGTTAATGATTTTCCTTTTCGGATTTTATAATTGGATTACCGTATCATAAGCATGTCATCTATGTTAACTCTTGATGTACATCCGCTTGCAGAGATGAGAGATGGTCAACGTCTTCCAAAGGGATGTGGGAGGGATACAATATAACATCCACTTGTTTCCTCGAAGTGGGTGCAGATCGACACGTGCCCAATGTTGGTCTATGTTGGAGAGAGGACACCCCATCCTTGTACAAATGAAGAACATCAAACACCAACACCTCTATATTTCCCACCCTTTGGTTCACTTTACATTGAATATCTACAATTTCTATTAAGTGAATGTTGCAATTTAAAAACTAGGCTTCTAGTTGTAATTGTGAGTAACAAGAAAAAATATTGGAAAGAGATCCTTGGCATCTCAAAGCTAATATAACCTTGATTATTCCACCTTTCTAAGACTGCACACTACCACTCATTAGCATGAAGTCTATATATAGTCCTATTGAGGCATTGGAGGCCATACCCAACAATTCGAACAAGCGTGTAAGCCCATATGCATTTATGGAGAAAGCTTAAGGCCATACGAGTTCATACAGGCCATACGCCTCTTTCCATTTAATTCTATGCATTGGAAAATGTTTGTTGGGGAATATGTATTGGGTTGGATAACTATTTGGTTTGTTTATGCAAGAGGATCCACCCATCTTGCATGTAAGAGTTTCACAGTGGAATTTCTTCTCTTGCACAAAACCAATGGAATTCCTTCTCTTCATAGAATGAATGTAGATGCTCTAAAAATTCTACTGGATAATATAACCACATAGATATCTCAAACAAAGAATGCTACAACCAATGGATTTGTGCATCCCTACATTTTTTTATTTTGTAGCACCAGTAAATAGACACCACAGAACACAAGTCTACACTAACCCATCTACTCCTTATTTTCCAATCTACAACATGAGAGTTGCAACTTCATATGGTGATATCAAAAAATTATATACTTGTAAACAACTCTACTCAGTCTTCATTGAAGCATCACCCTTCAAGTTATGCCACTCACTCATGCAATCAACAGTTAGCTTGTAAACAGAGGAATTGTCCTCTCTCATATGTAGACTTCTCATATCTATGCGACGCAGACACACTTTTTTTCTATGGGAAATATATATTCTCATACTTGTATTCAACAAGAACTCTCATCCTCAAAAACATCATACAACATAGAAATTAGTCATGGTTCAACACTCTAACAAACTTCTCTCTACAATTTTAGACTCAGGAATAATGTCATCACTCGCTAATATTTTCACACAGATATATAGATAGATATAATGATAGGTATTCACAATGGAATTACTCTCTACATGAAGATACATTGTCTATACTTGACATCCCTAAAACATTAATCATCCACACAATAGAATGCAATCTATAGTCATACATACAAAATAACATAACAATATAATCTCATAGACTCATCCACACATATGCACAGGGATTTAATGTAGAAACCTAAACTCTTTATATATTTGGGTAGAGAATAAATTACAATGGCTCCATGGTGACATATCATATTACAAAGTTCATTGGGTTGTTAGGCCAAAGGCCATGGCAACCACAATCATTAACTCTATCACCTTCCTCACGAGGTCTTCTCCTCCTCTTCTTTCAGCCTCTTATATTCTCTCTTCCATCTTCTTCTCACTTCATCCATGTTGTATTTATTTGTCTTCGGGAAACTATTCACCTTTAGCTTCCAAATGATCTTTTCAATCCCTTTTGTTTCCATCTTCCTCCCTTTCATTTCTAGTTATTCTTCTTGTGCAGCGTGACCTTCCAACTTCCACTCAAAATCGCACTCCTTCTTCAACATGTCCTTGAACAACCTTCTACACATGAAAACAAATTCCCTCTTAACATTTACATTTTATCTCACACATTTATCTTTTATTAATTTTATAGAAGTGCATCAATTTTGTAGCACTGTCACAACCTACAACACTTTATTCTGCAACAATATTTTCATGTTCGGAAACAACTAATTTTGGTTCTATAGCAATATTTGTGCCGACATCAAACTCTATAGGTTATTAAGAATTCGATGCTCCCGCATTAGACTCTCTAGGTTATTAAGAAAGCATTCCCAAATGCTTATGAGGTAAACTATTCAAATCTCTAGCTTCCTATTCCAACTTTCATCTTTGTTCCCTTCACCAAATCTACATTATCCATTGTTGTAGATTCAACTTTGCAAGGAATATAAGGCATATTTTTACTGCTGCATATTTTTTCTTCAACTCAATATTGTTATCTTTATGTCCATTGTCGCATATCTATCTGCGACAACATAACAATACTCTTATCATGGAAATCTGGAATTTTCATATAATTTCTATTACAACTCACTTTTTGTTACTACTACCATCTCTATCTTTCTTTCTTCATCACCAAAAGAAATTTTCAGGTGCTCCTTATCCATGCCTCACCCGCACAACTCGATTTGATTCACGTCCCATAAAAGACATTCCACTTCCCTTTTTCATGCAGTGTATAAAGTTTCTTTAATGCAACTATCCATTCATGCTCGAAGCTGCACAACATGGAGCCACATGCTCACATGTTACACCTCCTCTTCATGCATCATATTTACACTTGGTCCTCAACACATTCTCATTTAGAAGCCTTCAATCATTCTAACATTCTTCTATAGCATGTCTTATTGCTCCAGTAGATTTGTAATATTCTTTCTTTGTTTGTCAGGAACACCTTGATCAACCTCCCCTTTCTTTAGGACTATACTTTCATCCATGTTAAAATCAACAGCTTCATTCATGCTTCCTCCAAGATCACTTATCTTCATGGAATTGTCTTGTACTCTGGATTTCTCTTTAGACATCTTCATCATTTGTAATATCTCTGATTTACAATTGTTGTAATATCTACACATTCTTTTTTTTGCACATCATTTTTGTAACATCCCGCTCTGGCGCACTGAGACCACTTATTATTTGTGGACACTTGATCGCAAGTGATCTGGACCCTTTTTG
>SNQJ01S0204852.1:0-16531 GCA_010110895.2 Picea sitchensis
CACATCATAATCAAATATATAAGGTCCAACATCAAAAAAGGTCCAGATCACTTGCGAGCAAGTGTCCTCAAAGAATAAGTGGTCTCAGTGCGCCAGAGCGGGATGTTACACCTATCAACGATCCCCACTTAAACCAAACCTATTTTCATCGTTGGAGAAATAACATGTGTTTCCCATTGTCTATCGACCCTCTATCTGGGTAGGTCGCCCGACAATGATGCCATAAATTCAATGAGTCATATTTCTGAGAATATTTGTCAAGAAGATATTGGCCCTTAAACCTTTCCAAATTCAACCACTATACAACGTATAAGGTGGGTCCCTAACACAACCATGAGTTTTAATCTAATTAAATCCAGTTTTTGTTGCACATTATACATGTGACATGTCACCCTCTCACTGGTGCATCTTTTTCAAGGAACACATTTTCGTCATTGAGGGATGTTATAAGTCTGCACTCTATACCATATGTAACACCTTCCAATGATGACATTATCCAAGACATATCGTCGGGGACAAAACCTTTAATATAACCCATGAAATTACACTAATCCATCTCTCGACGACGACAATATAACCTCGTAAGGCCAACCCTCCCCGTGGTCCTATGACATATTACAATTCATCAAGGTTAATAAAATAAAGTCACGAGAAGGGTGGTAAAGGAAATAAGTCATATGGGTAAATTAACACATAAAACCTTACCAACTAATTGATAACCCGAGCCTTTTGTCGCATCTCTCGAGGCTAAGATTATTAAAATGGTGATCATCGTCGGAAGATGTCATTACACTTAGATGCTTCCAAAATATCATCTCTATCATTCCTGACAAAAATATGATCATAAATCCTTTCTCCCCCTCTAACCGATACCCCCCGACGATATGCCAACGATAACAAACGCAAAGTTGTTCTTGAGAAAATTAATGGAGGATTGTACGTCTCTGACCAAGACAATGTTGTAACATGCTTAACATTTATTACACAAGGTTTGGGGGTAATTTGTAAAATAAAACAACTGTGTCAAGTCATATTCGATGTATTGATTTTTTGTGAAAACTATGAAAGTGTAAGTGTCGCTATTGTGAAAAGCCAGGTAAATCCAAGTGTCTTATGAAATCTCAAGCAAACGGGTATGTATTTTATCTTTTTTTTTAAGTTGATACTTTCTATAATCTATTTCGAAGTAGATTAAATTTGTTCTTATGTCATGTAGCACACACAAAGGAAAAAATATCTCGAGTACAAACTAGGAAGGCAAAAATCCAAGCAACCATCGGGCTTGTCCCTATTTCCGGTCTAGACTCTATCAACATTACATACACAAATTGTTGTGACAAAAGGGAACACTATGCAAGGTACAATGAGATATGCCACATCTTGCATAACATGGAATACCCTTTCGATGAGGAAGATATCGATGAATACAGTAATATTGGAAAGAGTGGTATCCACACCGTGGTCGCTCACCCCATGCTTTTTCGTTATAATGATGCCACATGGTGGTGATTCACCCACCTACACAAGGAGAAAACTACCATACTCAACGCATATTAGGCTCTGATCACATCTCTAAATGCAGAAGACATCAAAATCAGGTAGAAAACCCCAAAACCTATAGTATCCCTGGATGAATCATTTTTGGACAAATTCGGAGTCGATCATAAAGACTTCGAAGGGATAATGGAAGAATGGTTCATCGAAGAAGAAATACCAGTCAAGTAAGGATAGCTATATATTATGGAAATGTACCTAAAGGGATGATGCATACTACTGAACACGATGATATGCAGATTGTACAGTGAAGAAACCAGTATGCATTTTAGAATGGAGTGGTTTCCAATGGCTTACATAGTGGTCAAAACCGGACAAGATTTCATTGGGAAAACATTTTAGCCTTCAATATCATTAGAATATCATTAGTCGAGCTCAAGAATACCAAGGTATGAAAAAATATGGCTTCCATATGACAACGTATTTTATTGATGCTATCTATGTTACTCATAACTTCCCCACTTTTAATTAGAGTTGGGACCCAAGATAACTTTTGATTCATGTATATTGTTCATAATTGTGGGATGTCAATTATAGAGAAAATATATACAACATTTGTGATTACTTTATGGCCCCTTTTTACAAATCCATTTTTGGATTTTATCCACATAGAATATCTCAAGGGGCTATCAATGACTTAAGGGAGATAGGATATTGGCACATAAAGAAGTACTATACCTATGTCGGGATATATGGAGCCACCGAGCCACCTCATCTACTATCAAAGTATCTGCTCGATAAGCTATTAGCGAGAGAAATAGCCTATCAAAAAATTGAGAAGGGAGTCATTTCCTACTTATCAGAGAAAAACAAAAAGTATTGTTTGATCTTCCCACTTCATATAGGCAAGCACACTTTATCAAATAAACCACATGCTAAAAAGGAAGTTGAATATTTAATAGAATTGTTTTTGTGTAAAGGAATTATAAAAGGACATGATCCTCAGAGTGTAGTATATGAACATATAAAGGCAGTCAAGCTCGCTTACAAAAAATTTCATCAAGATAAATTTGTAGAGGATCTCCTCAAGGGAGCTATATTTTTTGAGGAAGTATTAGAAAGGCTACCAAGTGAACTAGCTAAAGAGAAAATCCAAAAGGATGAGGATGAAGAGAGGGTTATGCTAAAAGAAAATTTTAGGGCATTACTCCAACAAGATAAGGAGAAGCAGGAAGCCAAAGAAAGAGAATAGAGGTTGAAAGCTAAGGAGAGAGCAAGAAAGGTCGATGAAGCAGAAGAAAAATATCAACAGAGGAAAATAGAAAAACTGGAAAAGAAACAAGTTGGACTGAACAAAAACACAAATAAGAACCAAGTTTCATAGAAGGATGTTGAAGAGAAGACAAATAGAATAGAAACAGAGGCCAAAGAAAAATCAGATGTAGATCTTGCACATAAAAGAAAAGCAGATGCAGAGCTTGAAAAGAAAACAAAAGTAGATGAAGAAAAGGCACGATAAGTTGTTTAAGCTAAGGAAAGAAGAAGAGGAGAAAGAGGATGCAGCCAAGTCACAAGAGAAAACATGGGAAGAAACAGAAATGTATAAGAAAAGTGAGGAGGACGAAACAAACAAAGTGGCATCAAATCCTAGCACAAGTATGGTCACCATTCCTCTTGAAGAATGCTCTCCTCTAGCAGCAATACCAGGTAAACTCTCATTTACCTCTACGGGACTTGGAATAGAAGGTATTGTAGTGGTTTTAGGAGAATACTATTACAGCCATAATACCAAGGCTATTGAGAAAAATATGACCAAGAGGAAAAGAGGAGAACATGGCTCAAAACAAGAATCTTCTGAATGAATCATCAAATGGAAGGCAGGTCCAGACCCAAAGGAAAATTCTATACAAATAGCATCATTCCTTAATGCATTTTTTGGTAAATTCCATGTCAATTTATGAGGTTACAGAAGCATTAGATATGTCTAGGGCTAGGGTAGTTGAATTCGAATCTACTATATACACCATCAGGGAAAGCTTGGCTAATGAATTCAAGAAAGAAGCTGACATAGCAGAAAAACTACACAAAGACAAAGTACAAAAGGAAATGCAACTTCAAAAGAACAGATTATGTGCAGAATTTGAACAGGAGGCTAACATCAACCAGAAGTTTCCCTAAGAATAAATAAAGCAACTAAAGGTCACACATACTCAATAAATGGAGATTTTACCAGTAGAACGATTAGAGATAAGCACATATAACGAGAAGATAGAAGATCATATTCGACAACTACTGCAAGACAGTGAACTTTTGAAGAAGACTGTAGAAGAAAACCAGAAAGGAACTATTGTCCTGGAAACAGTCAAAGAAGAGGCCAATTGTGTCAATGAATAACTCAAGAATGTGCATAAAAGGTTCTTTTGTTTATTGAATGAAATACAAATAAATAGGGAAGATCATCTTAAGTTAGGTTTACAAATGGACAGTGTAAAGGAAAAATATCAAAAAGCTCATAATTTCTTCGAAAAAATCACAGATTGGCAAGATGTATATAGTAACCCTCCTAGCACCCTGCCAATCTATACAACCAAGCAAAGAATCAAAGACCGAGTACTACTAAATACTAGAAGATATTTCATAAACGATGTCAAAAGTACTCAGGAAGCAATTAGCAAGGCTTGAAAAAGATTATGGAAAGCATTGGATAGTTTACTTTGTAACGTACCCAGCCACCCAGGCTGGGCCACGCCACGTCAAAACTCTCCATTTTTACAGCTCTGATACCACTCATTGGGCTATGTCACATTCAAATTTCGTGCTCTTATACCACTTGGTAACATCCCCATTATTAGGGACTCAACGAATTGATCATGTAACGTTCCCATCCTAGAGCTAGAAAATGCCACACATAATTACCAATTCTGATACCATTACGTTAAATAATAAATTTGCATATGAACAGAGTTAAGAGGAAATAATAACAGCATGTATGCAACAATAAAAATTCATATATAGAATTTAACAATAGAGATTGCATGGAAGAAAAATCATAATTTCACACACACAATAATTGAATAAGTACATGAATGACACTTATCTCAGGCAATAAACAACAACTGCATGCTGACCTTCCATGTTCCTCCCAGTATTAGACTGCATTTCTCATAATTCTCAGCAGTGGATCACCCCCGAGTTGGGGCTAAATTCCACCAGGGTAAAGGTTTCTAACCCAGGATAAGGTCTCTTTAATAGATTACAACTCAGACACAAGTGCCTACTCAAACTAACAGCCTACAACCTCTCATTCCCCACATGTCTTCCCCACCCCAGGAAGTGTGCCCCTTCTTTTCTCAACAATCCTTCGGCTACCCCACTTCCCTTCTGGGGCTTCAGAAACACACCAGACATGAAGTCTCAGAGCCCTATAGCTGCAGTTTGTTCCCTTGGAAATTCAATTCCTAGAATTTCTCTCACCTGGACAACCTTCTTCTTCGGTTCTATGGGAATGACAACTCGCTTCTTCAGTTCTATGGGCCTGACAACCCGCTTCTTTAGTTCGATGGGCCTGACAACCTGCTTCTTCAATACAACTCCCTATATAGCCAATACAAGTACAGTTTTCTCATTGTAGTTCGGTACCATAGGGTATGATTTACAACTCCCTTTCCCACCCCCAGAAATAAGCATCATCATCTACCCAAAAAATATAGGAAATTACACTATCTCCTCAAATATATATGCATGTTTCCTTTAAGAGACATGGCACCCATGGGACTCCCACTTGTCTCCCCTCTTTCGAACTTAGGATATAATCATGCATTGTATTTTTAAGAAGTATTAAAGAATATTAATATAATATTATTTTGGGCTTAAGCCCCGAAGCTTAGCCCCCTTTCCCTAGACTCTTAGCCCCCTTTCCCTTTTCTAGTGGATTTTATCCCCCCATACTCATTTGTGGGTCAGTATGCAGCAGTGATGTACTTTGTTCATAATATGAGTGTTTACATATTACAATAATAGGCTTGTTGTCCTTTAGCATCTAGGCTCTCCGGCCTAATAATCCACATATGCAGCCTGGCCTCAAAGTATCATGGCTCACCAGCCTATATGTTCATTTAAATTTATATGTACAATTGTGGTTTAGCCTAGGCGTATTACATTCCCCTCCCCCTTGTTTGTGTGATGTCCTCAATGTAGTATATATACACATATACAATCAAAACCTAAAAAAAATTCAAAAAGATGCGGGTACTCTATCCGCATAGCATCCTCATGTTCCCAAGTTGCATCCTCAGGACCGTATCAGGTCCATTGTACTTTTACTATCCCTATGGCTCGATTCCGGAGCTGCTTGATCTTCTAGTCCAATATGAACACCGGATGCACTTAAAGTTGCCTTCTTGCTCCACCTAAATCACATTCCAATCAATGACATGATTAGAATCGGGTACATTCTTTTTAAGCGATGATACATGGAATACATTATGAATACACATTGATGTAGGTAAAGCAAGCATGTATGCTACAGTCCCAATCCTTTCCAGGATTTCAAATGGCCCACAATAACAAGCTGCCAACTTTGAACAATTCCCCAATTTCAGGGAACTTCTCTTGGCCTTTACTTTTAAGAACACATGGTCACCCACTTTATATTCTCTATGGGTTTTGTCTCTATCATCGTAGCTTTTCTTCCTGTCCTGGGCAACCTTTAAATTATGTTTTATTTTCATCATTTTCTCTTCCATTTCCCTGATTAATTTTGACCCAACCATTGTTATGTCTGTTGGGTTGTCCCAGATTACCAGTGTGTTGCACTTTCTGCCATATAGGGATTCAAATGGGCTCATATTTAAGGATGCTTGATACCCATTATTATAAGAAAATTCCACCAAATTCAAGTAATCCTCCCATTTGGATGGTTTATCCATCACATACATTTTTATCATGTCTTCAATAACTTGATTTACTCTTTGTTTTCCCATCTGATTATGGATGATAGGTTGTGCTAAAGTTTAGATTGGTTCCAATTCCTTTGAATAATTCTTTCCAAAAATTTTATGTAAATTTTAGACCTCTGTTAGTCACAATAGTCTTGGGTATACCATGTAGTCTAGCAATTTCCCTCATATAAATATCAGTTATGTTATCTTCCTTGTGAGTGAGATTTACTGGAATAAAGTGGTCAACTTTAGTAAGCTTATCCACCACTACCATGATAGAATCATGATGCTTGTTGGTTCTGGAAAGTTTGGTGATGAAATCTATTGTTACAACTTCCCATTTCCACTCAGGAATGGATAATGGTTGTAGCAGACCAACTGGGTGTTTGTGCTCATCCTTGAATTTTTGACATTCCAAACACTTGGCAATAAAATTCTCAACATCTTTCTTCATCCCCAATCAATAATATTGGCTCTTGATAGCTGCAATGGTTTTTTGGTACCCTGGGTGCCCAACATAAGGCACATTATGCATTTCTTTTAAAATCATATTTTTCAATTCTTGAGAATTTGGCACATAAATTCTTCCCCTATACATAAGAATTTCAACCTTTTCCAATTGATATTCTTCACTTTTCTGCTTCAAAATACCTTGTTGTAATTTTTTCCTTATTTCCATGTACTGCAAATCTGATTTTGCAGCTTCTAAATTTTTTTCCTTCAAATCTGATTGATACATGATAATGGTTGTAGCATGCACTTCATGCATCCTTCTGCTGAGTGCATCAACCACCTTGTTCTCTTTCCCCTTGATATGATTTATATCAAAGCCGTATTCACTGAGGAATTCTAACCACCTGCTTTGCCTGGCATTTAGAGTTGGTTGTCCAAATAAATATTTCAGACAACTATGGTCTGTTCTCAACTCAAATATTTTTCCCATGAGGTAGTGTCTCCACATTTTTAAGGAATGCACTATAGCTTCCAATTCAAAATCATGAGTATCATAGTGCCTTTCATGCTCTTTTAATTTCCTTGATTCATAGCACACCACATACCCAGTCTAACTAAGGACTCCCCCAAGCCCTTCTTTCCATGCATCAGTGCATAAAATGAAGTCTTCATTTGGATCAGCAATCCTTAGTATTGTATCATTTGTTAATAAATGTTTCAAGTGTTGGAAACTCCTTTCACAATCCAATGTCCACTCAAACTTCACACCTTTCTTTTGCAAGGACGTGATTGGGTGTGCAATCTTTGAGAATCCTTCAATAAATCTCCTATAATATCCCACAAGTCCCATGAATGACCTTACCTCCAAGATATTCCTTGGTTTTGGCCATTCTTTAATGGCCCTTACCTTTTCTGGATCCACTATTATTCCTTCCTTTGAAATGATATGGCCCAAATAATGAATTTGCTTCTGATAGAATGAGAAATTGCTCAATTTGGCACACAATTGATGCTCCCTAAATACCTATAATACCATCCTCAAGTGTTTCTCATGCACTTATTCAGACTTAGAATATATAAGAATTTCATCCAGGAATACAATGACAAACTTATCTAAGTAATCCCTGAAAATGAGATTCATTAAAAACATGAAGACAACGGGTGCATTTGACAACCCAAATGGCACCATTGTGAACTCATAATTGCCATACCTTGTTCTGAAGGAAGTCTTACTGATGTATTCTTCTTTAATTCTTACCTGATGATAGCCTGACCTGATATCAATCTTGGAGAATATCTTTGCATCTTTCAGCTGATCAAAGAGATCATCTACCCTTGGCAAAGGATACTTGTTCTTCACAGTTACCTTGTTCAACTGCCTAAATTCAATGAAAAGTCTCAATGTTCCATCCTTTTTCTTCAAAAATAGTACTGGGGCACCCCAAGGTGACACACTTGGGCATATGTACCCCTTTTTCATAAGTTCTTCCAATTGCATTTGCAATTCCTTTAGCTCTGGTGTACTCATCCTGTAAGAAGTCTTAGATGTTGGAGCTACTCCCAGCACCATATTGATGGGGAAGTCAATATCTCTCTTGGGTGGAAATCTTGGTATTTCCTTGAATACATCTTCAAACTCTTTTAGGACAACATAACTTCAATATTTGACACCTTATCTTTAGATGTCTCTTCCATATGTGCTGCAAATATTTGACACCCTTTTTTGTAACTCTTCTTCAGTTTCAAGGCTAAAATTTCTCTAAGGATTATTGCTCTGGGAATTCCTCGTATTGCCCTTAAATTCCCTTTCTCATCCAAGCAAGTAGATGCCTTATTATAGCATTCTAGGACAGCTTGATGTTGGTCCAACCAATCCATACCAATTAGGAATTCATAGGAACCTAAAGGTATGATGCTCAAATCTGCCTTGGTGTTCAATCCATTCATTTCCATTGGGCATGCCTTAACCATCTCAGTAATTTTCCTTTTAGACCATGTGTCTAGCTACATCAACCAATATGCTCCAATATTGCTTCTTGGAAAATGAAATCTTTCCACTATATTAGGATCTAGATAAGTATGACTACCTCTTGAATCAATTAGGATAGCAATGGGTTGGTTGTTAATCTTACCTTTCACTTCAACCATATGTGACTGGAACTTAGCTTGCTTGTTATCCAAGGTTGTGTATATCCTGGGTACACTTCTTCCCATGTCCTCCACTGTATCGACTTGTTGTATGTTGTGAAAAAGTGAGTCATAGCTCCAACACTTAGTCATGGATAGTTGTTTGCCTTGGTCTTTTCCCCAATGTTTCAGTCATTCTGGGTTCTTTAGAAGCTATATGTCCCTGAGTATTATTTCTAAGGAATGGTGGCTTAGTTCCCTTTTTCCTCTGTTCCATCTTTCTTTTGTTCTTGTCTTCCTAGGCTTTTTGGTATGTTTCTCTTCCTTTAAACTGATCATAAAGGAATTTAGCTCTTCTTATGGTTTCCTATAGTGTCTTGGGATCATCGTACAGTATCTTATCACTGATAAAATATGGCAACCCACTCAGGTACCTTTGAATCTTAAATTTCTCATCCTTGATGAAAGAAACGCATGTCAACAACTCTAAAACCCTTCTTTCATATTCATCTATGGTCATATTCCCAAGCTTGAGTTCAAAGAACTCTTTCATTTTCTTATCATAGTATTGCTTAGTCAAGTATTTCTTTTGGAAATACCTCTTGAATTCCCTCCAAGTNGTCAACAACTCTAAAACCCTTCTTTCATATTCATCTATGGTCATATTCCCAAGCTTGAGTTCAAAGAACTCTTTCATTTTCTTATCATAGTATTGCTTAGTCAAGTATTTCTTTTGGAAATACCTCTTGAATTCCCTCCAAGTGACCTTCTTCTCATTAATGTGTTGCACCTGCACAAATTGATCCCACCACATTGAAGCTTTTCCTTTGAGCTGATAAATGGAAATTATTCCTTCGACTTGTGAAGAGTAGTTATGCTATTGAAAATACTTACTCATGCCTAGTAGTCATGTCTCTTCATCCTCATCCTTCTTGTGCTCACCATCAAATGTAGGAGGCTTGATTTTGTTCATTTCCCCCTGTAGCTCATCCACCCCAGACCTCTTCTTATGCTTCCTAATAGGGGATGGACTTGAACTTATGTGTGCTCTCTTATTTGAATGCCTTGGGGAATGATGGTTATGCATACCAACACTTATTTTTCTTTTCCTCTCATCATGGGCCCGTGATACCTTGATATGTTTGACTCAGTCTCCTTGCCCATATTTTTCTCTATTCTATCCAATCTTTGCTTTAACTTGATTTTGAAGCCTTCTTCTTTCTCCTTGCCTTTCATAAGCTTCTCATTATCAATTTTATAACTCTAGACATCCTTTTGTAGACCTTTTATAGTCTCTATCAAGTTCATGCTTTCTTCCTTCCCTTCTCCATGTCAATTTGAATCCGTAGCTTCATTACCCATATTAACATACATCCTTATGATCTCATCTTCATCGTTGTAAGCCCCCTGTGCATCTTCCATGTTTGAATTCTGTGGTGATCTTGTTCTAATATAAATGTTGTTAACTCTACAAAATGTGCAGCCAACAAAATTTGTTAGGCTTAATAATTTACAATTACATGAAATTTAATATGATTTTGTTCCAATAATGTATCAAAGTTATTTATTTCATGAATCCGCCTGAAAAGTCTCAATACTTAGATTATTTTCATTTATGAGGACTCACGGACTCTCGGATTCGTGGAATCATAACTCTCCCTTTCATAAGTTTGTCCGAAGAGTTCCCATACTTAACCATTTTCATATTTGCGGACTTCACGGAAGCATAACTTTCCCTTTCATAAGTCTATCCGAAGAGTCTCCATACTTAACCATTTTCTCTTTTTGGATTTGTGGACTCATGAAAACATAACTCCAACACCTAGATTATTTTTCATCTAAGCGAACTCGTGAACTCTCAGACTCACGGACTTGCAGACTTACGAGTGCTTACTTCTTAATTTCATAAGTCTGCCTAAAAAGTGTCAACACTTGATTATTTTTCATCTAAGAGGACTCGTGGTCTCATGGATTGTGGACTCACGAGTGCATAATTCCAACACTTAGTCATTTTTCCATCCTTGCAGACTTTTGGACTTACAGAATCATGGCAGCATAGCTCCAACACTTAGTCATTTCCATCCTTTCAAACTTGTGGACTCATGGAGGCATATCTCCAACACTTAGTCATTTTTCCATCCTTGCGGACTTTCAGACTCACAGAATCATGGAAGCATAGCTCCAACACTTAGTCATTTTTCCATCCTTGTGTACTTGTGGACTTTTGGACTCATGGAATCATATCTCCAACACTTACTCATTTTTCCATCCTTGTGGACTTTCGGACTCATGGAAGCATAGCTCCAACACTTAGTCATTTTTCCATCCTTGCGGACTTTTGGACTCGCGAACTCATGGAAGCATAGCTCCAACAGTTAGTCATTTTTCCATCCTTGCCTCCATGTACATGCCACCATGTCAGTACACATCACATGCTTCCATTTCATATGACACGTGGCCCCCACGTCATGCTGATGTAAGTGTACGGAAAAATACCTAAATTTTTCCAATATTTCCAAAATGCTCAATTTCGCCCAAAAATGAAATTCCTCCGTAGGTCGTCATTAGAGTTATGTGACTAAACTCAATACAACCACAAGCCCTGTACATATACATTTGTATGTTTATTTCAAATTCAACTCTTTCACTTTGAATTTGCCATTATTTAGCTGCAAGAAATTGGGTCTTTTGCCCAATTTCATTCAATTTCAACATGGTCACTCTACAACCATTAAATTTATTTAGTTTCATTCAGTGGGCCATAGCCTTATGTTGACTTCAAATTAAACCAATTACAGGTCTAAATTTGTTCAGACATAGATTAAAGTCCAGAAAAACTCATACTTGGACCCAATTTCCCAAATTCCTCGGGAATTTAACAACAAAAATTGGAGCTTTGACCCAATTTCACTCGATTGTTCCCGATTTTACCATGGAACACTATAAACATTTGTTCAACAATTTACAAACGAACTCTTCCTAACATTTTGTCAAACAGTTCACTTGCAACTCTGTAATTCCACTTCTGCACTTTGTTGAATGGCCTATGCAGGCTCAGTGTTGAAAGTTTGGCTCTAATACCAATTTGTAATGTACCCATCCACCCAGGTTGGGCCACACCACATAAAAACTCTTCATTTTTATAGCTTTGATACCACTCGTTGGGCCATGCAATATTCAAATTATGTGCTCTGATATCACTTTGTAACATCCCCATTATTAGGGAGTCAGCAAATTGTGCATGTAACGTTCCCAGCCCAGAGTTGGAAAATGCCACATAGAATTACCAATTTTGATACCATTACGTTAAATATTAAATCTACATAAGAACATAGTTAAGCGGAAATAATAACGACATGTATGCAACAATAGAAATTCATATATAAAATTTAACAACAGATATTCCATGGCATAAAACTCATAATTTCACACACATAGTAATTGAATAAGTACATGAATGACACTTATCTCAAGAAATAAACACCAATTGCATGCAGACCTTCCACGTTCCTCCCAGCCTTAGACTCATAATTCTCAGCAGTGGGTCACCCCCAAGATGGGAATAAATTCCACCAGGGTAAAGGTTTCTAACCCAAGCTAAGGTCTCTTTAATAGCTTACAATTCAGATACAGGTTCCTACTCAAACTAACATCCTATAGCCTCTTATTCCCCACATGCATGTCCCAGCCCAGAAATTGTGCCCCCTCTCTTCTCAACAGTCCTTCGGCTTCCCCACTTCCCTTCCATGGCTTCAGCAACAGACCGGAAATGAAGTCTCAGAGCCCTGTAGCTATAGTTTGTCCCCTTGGAAATTTAATTCCCAACAATTCTCTCACCTGGAGAGGATTCTCACGAGCCTGACAACCTGCTTCTTCGGTTCTACAATCCTAAAAACCAGTTTCTTCATTTATACGGGCCTAAAAAACTGCTTCTTTAGTCTGACGGTCCTGGCAACCTGCTTCTTTAATCTAGTTCCTGAGCTAGCCAGTACAAGTACAATTTTCTCGTTGTAGTTCGGTACCATAAGGTATGATTTACAATTTCTTTTCCCACCCCCAGAAATAAGCATCATCATCTGCCCAAAAAAATATAGGAAATTACACTCTCTCCTCAATTATATATGCATGTGTCCTTTATGACACATGGCACCCAAGGGACTCCCACTTGTCTCCCCTCTTTCGAACTTAGGATATAATCATGCATTGTATTTTTAAGAAGTATTAAAGAATATTAATATAATATTTTTTGGGGCTTAAGCCCCCAAGGTTAGCCCCCTTTCCCTTTTCTGGTGGAGTTTAGACTCCCATACTCATTTGTGGGTCGGTCTGAAGTAGTGATGTACTTTGTTAATAATATGAGTGTTTACATATTACAATAATAGGCTCACTGGCCTTTAGCATCTAGGCTCTGAAGACTAATAATCCACACATGCACCTTGGCCTCAAAGTATCCTGGCTCACCAGCCTATATGTTCATTTACATTTATATGTACAATTGGGGTTCGGCCTAAGGGTATTACATACTTGGACAATTCAGGATGGATACCCTGGCAGAGTTAGAAGAAATAGTACCAACCCAAACGATGATAGAAGATGTAAATACTAGAAGGAATCTCAACATGAAAGCTATCAAAGAAATAGATGAGGTTAATAAATAAATGTTAAATACAAGGCTAATGAATCCAATCAAACTAATTTCATTACCTAAGGACTTTAACAGCAGACAACAAAGCTTGAAAACAAAAGTGATAACTTTGATCTGTGATGGTTAGATAGATATTGAGAAAATGCAACTGGGTAGGATAGATATCATCTTGAAAGATTTCAAGTTGTGGAAGGATTATAGAGATAAGATGCAACCACCAAAGACCATTTAATTATTGTAATGGATTTCCTTCATTTTGATCATTATGTAATTTTGTAAAGTCCCATTTAGAATATGAAATGAAGAGTTGTAACGATCATCTAACATGATGACAATTACAGAATGTTGATCCATGTGGATCTTTAATCGAGAAAAATATATGTTGTGAAAATATGATGAAATTGTACTCATGTCAAATCTCTCATCACAAGTTTTCCAACGACGTGTGAATGGGCTCAAATGGACATCATATGAGAAAGTTATCGCATTTTGAAGTTTTGGCCAAACAGAGAAAAAGGATGACAGGACTGACACGTGGCATCACCAAAGTATGACACATGGCAGTACGATCATGACATAGACTGTATGGATGATGATGTGGAAAGACAGGTGGTATTGTATAGATGCTTATGTGACAGTATGACAAGATGATGTGGCACTGACATATGCAATGACTATGAAGGGTACGAGCCACCACGTGGTAGCCCATTTTTTTCTAAAAGGGCCTTATCATTCTGTAACAGTCGATGATGAGAATCAAACAACTGACCTCCTTGCAACAAGTCCAACGGTTTAAATAATTACCACGATATTTCCATTGAAAGGATTGCAAAAGAAATCTTATTTAAGTTCAATCGGTTTAAAAATGGTCAATCGTGGATTGAACTTGTGACCTCCACCCCAAACTATATCATATATAACCACTACACCAAATGGTCTGATTATTTTGGGCTAACCAAATATTTGATTTGTATTGTTGTTTCCATACTATACCCAAATGAGTAGGCCTTGGGTTTGACCCCGCATCTCCCGTGTAACAACCAACGCATTTGACCATTGCACCATATCCATATGCCTTTTTATGGCATGGAACACAATCATTTTATTACAATATACCGTAAGTCTGAAAAATCTCCAAAGGCCGCGGACTTGAACCTTCGGTTATTTTCATATATTGCAAACGATTTTTTCCATTGGACCATAGTTCGACTTTGTAAAGTAATTGCTACAAATTTTGTATATGCAGAAGTAAATTCCTAGATAAACTTTGGAAAAGTGGGTTTTTGTAAGCCAAATTTTGGCAAAATGAGAGTGGGGGGGTTTTGTTAGGCTAGTAAGCCCATTGCAGCAGCTCAATGGCTCATCATTGAAAGATTTTTTGTTGAGTATTCATTATTATACAGATGTGTTTCCTATATAATTGAAGAACTGAACATTTTTAAACCTTTTTTACTATAGGAAGAGAAGGGGAAGTTGTTCCCAAGCATGTTGCAGTCTTCCTGAAGAATCATAAGACAGATTTTATGACAGGTTGGAGACCATTTGATATAATTAAGCATTTGGCATCATTAATGGATTGGTTGTGTGGTTGAAGCAGGCTCGAAGACGTAGCCCAAGATGGGTGAACTCCTTTATCAACTTGCTCGTGTCTTCTATCTTTGATTTTTGTTGTTAATTTTCTTAAATTAAACATTTTCTTCGTACATTAAGCTTTATGAATTAAACTAACTCCATTTACTCTTAAATTATTTTCAAATCAAGTCAATGGATATTTGGATTAGAAGGGGCCTTTTCTTACTTTATAAAAGAAATGCCTATCACGAAGAAAGGACTTTTTCCCTTTGTATATGGATGACAATACTATTACTTCTGAATTAATGAAGAGCAAGAGTCATTCTAGAAATATGGGATCTTGGTGAATGTGTTTGAGACTTTTCTTAATGCATGTATCTCTCCTATTTGAGTATTGCATTTTTTATTGTATGAATTACTTCTACAATCTTTTTTGTATTCTCATGTGTTCACATGTTTCCTTTTGAATACAACTACAATGTTATATAAACATATTGCAACTAATTGTAAATGTGTATGTAATGGTGTTGTTATCACTTATCATTTGAATATATGAATTCTTTCTAGTTCAAATAATATTATCTTTCGTTGCATTCAATCTTAGCTAGTTTTCTCCTGATCGGGATAGGGTCATAATAGTTTGTAGTTGTATTTAAAGGTAGTTATCATTAGTTATTCTAGTTCCAGATTTCAATTCATCTGAGAATCATCATTTCTCATATGTTGATTAAGGTTGGTTGTCATTGATGTCAACCCTTGAAGAAATCCCCATAGCACAAAGGTTTGGGTAATGGACCCAAGATTGTTTGATGTAAATATGACTCATTATTGTTTTTTCATGGTTGATAAGAAGTAAATATGGATGAACTCCAAAGTGGTCCCCTTCTGGTGAAAGCCCTCATGGGAAGACACTTTGCGGAGTAAGAGAACCCATGCTTAATTGTGGAATAACTAGATCAAGGGCAGTGAATTTGTCAGGGAAACTATCCTAGATGGATAGTTCTTGTCATACCATTTCCGGTTGTATGTAGAACATCACATAACTCCTCACAGTTAGAGAGTTATAACCATGTGAAGTTGGAGAACCCAGGTTTGGGTAATGGAACCAAGTTTGTTTGATGGATAACAGTATGATTTTTTCTATATTTGAAGGTAATACGATTCTAGATGGATAGTATATGTCATTCCATTTCTGGTGGTATGTGGAATGTCACATAACTCCTCACGGTTTGAGAGTTATGACCTTACGAAGTTGGAGGACCCTCATATGTCATCTAGAAGCCCCAAAAGGTCAAAGTAG
>SNQJ01S0204854.1:0-16531 GCA_010110895.2 Picea sitchensis
CAGGTTGTGGGATCCTACTTCCCACAAGATCACCATTAACAGAGATGTAATATTTGATGAATCATCTCTCATCAAATCAAATGTAGATGTTCAAATGAAACAACAAGAAGTACCTAAGTATCAACAGATTCAGTTTGAAACCAATTCAAATATAGATGAAAGTGAACATGAACAAGTTTCTGAATATGCTCATGAAGAAGTTCCTGTAGAATAAAACGTGGATGATGATGAAATTCAATAGATTGTGGATGAAGCACAAAATTCCCTAAGGAGGTCTACATGGGTTAGAGTTCCTCCAAGAAGGTATGATGATTTCGTTTCATCAGTTTCATTAAGTACTAATGATGATGAACCTTTGTGCTATCAGGAAGTTGTGAAGGGTTCAAACAGTGATAAATGGAAAGAAGCGATGAAGGATGAAATGAAATCATTAGAGAGGAATGCTACATGGCACTTGGTAGAGCTTCCAAGAGACAGGAAAACTGTAGGTTGCAAGTCGGTCTACAAGATGAAGAAAGGTGTTGATGATAAGGTGGAAAGGTACAAAACAATGATGGTTGTGAAAGGGTATTCTCAGAAAGAAGATATTGACTTTCATGAGATTTTTTAACTAGTTGTAAAGACTGTTTCAATTCGAATTATGTTAGCATTAGTTGCATTGCTTGATTTGGATTTGGAGCAACTAGATGTTAAAACTTCTTTCATACATGGAGATTTGGATGAGGAAATTTACATGGAACAACCGGAAGAGTTCGTTCAGAATCGCAGCAAGAAATTTGTTTGCAGGCTCAAGAAATCATTGTATGGTCTGAGGCAGTTGCCCAGACAATGGTACAAGAAATTTGACTCTTTCATGGTGAGCCAGAATTATACAAGGAGTGAGTATGATCATTGTGTTTACTCTAAGAAATTGAATAATGGAATATTCATTATCTTAGTATTGTATGTTGATGATATTATTTTAGCAAGCAAAAGAATAACTAAGATCAATAGGTTAAAGGTTGAGATGGCTAGGATGTTTGATATGAAAGATCTAGGAGCAACAAGGAAGATTTTGGGCATGGAGATATTCAAAGACAGGAGGAATGGTAAGCTTTGGTTGTCACAACAGAAGTATGTTGAGAAGATACTTTTGAGGTTTGGTATGAATGATGTGAAACTAGTTTCAGTCCCTTTGGCTTCCCATTTTAATGTTTCTTCAAGTTTACGTCCTAGTACAAAAGAAGAAAAGGAATATATGTCTCGAATACCATATGCTAATGCAGTAGGAAGTATAATGTATGCGATGGTTAGTACAAGGCCAGACATTTCACATGCAGTTGGGGTTTTCAACAGGTTTATGGAAAATCTAGGTAAAGAGCATTGGGTAGCAGTGAAATGTGTTCTTCGGTATCTGAGGGGCACAAGTGATTACTATATCACCTATAACAATGGTCGTGAGTTAGTATGTGGATATGTTGATTCTGATTTTCCAGGTGATCTGGACAAGAGAAGGTTGACTTCAGGGTATGTCTTTACTCTTGCAGGTGGAGCTATTAGTTGGATGTCAAAGCTACAAAACATTGTTGCTATATCCACTACAAAAGCAGAATATGTAGTTTGACGCACCCTGCCCCTCACCGAGCCGTCTGCGCCCACCAGGACCTTCTATTTCTCCCGGCCCGAAGAGTCAACGCTCTTCCTTTCGGATGTCGGGAATTCGGACCTCGGGAGTTCGCGTTTCACGCGAACACAATTTGCATGCACCACCAAACCCCGAACCCCGAAACTCCAACTCTAATGCTTTGTCCTCGGTGAGGTCATTGGTCCCCACCTGCTTGCCACGTCCAACCTACGAGTTGGTCATTGAATCCACGATACAAAGGTTCTTGTGGACGAAACCAGCGCCCGAATTTCCGAAACTCTACGGAATCTGGCATGCGGGTCTATGCGGATCAGCGGCCCGAGATTGACTTCGGGATCTCGACTTCGGGATTTCCACGGAACATAAGCCCCCTTACCTCGCCATTTCCTGAACTCCGAAACCCCGATGCTACGTGTTTGCTTCCCGTGGAGAGACTTACGCTTCGACACCTGCCTCCCTCTCGTTATATTGGGATTTCGCGGTTCGAGTTCGCTCACGATGCCCAAGGTCCGCAGACCTGCGCAAACCCTCCGGAATCGAATCCCTCGGGATCCTCTTCCACGTGTCCCCTCCTTGATCGGCGGTTCAGATCATTTCGGGAAATCACATCTCGCGATTCCTCGAGGTATAGAACTCTCACCTCGTCAAATCCGGAATGCCGAAACCAGTCGATGGACTTTGATTCTCAACTTGTGGCGGGGTTATCTCATGACTCCTCCTCAATCCGAGGCGGTCCCTCGGAGCTTCACCGAGAACTACGGGGATCTCTAACCGTTGATTCCCTTTCTTCTGAAGAGGTTTTTCTCTGCACCACCTTCGTTCTGTGTTGCCTCTGCTGGGGTCGATTTCCACAGTGGACAAAAGAACTATCTCTCCCGAGCTTTGTCCTTCTGACTCCTTCAGATATTTCTCTAAAATCTCTATCTGTGTTCGGTCTTCAACCGCCCTTCAAGTGTTGAAGTTCTTCAAACCTCGCGCTCTCGCCTACAACAAGGTTTCACGGCTTCCTCTTCGGACTTCTGCGAGACTTCGTAATCCAACTTTGCACTCCACCGTAGTTCGAGAACAACATAAACCACGGGCAGCGAGCAAAGTTCAAGCGTTCAGCCTCCCTCGGCCTCTATGGGAGGAATTCAGCACTTTCTATCTTGATCTCTCACGGCAAGCAGAGAAACGAACAAACTCATTCCTCCGGTTCCTAACCTCATATGCAACTACATAAAGCTGACATATAACGGATAAGCATAGAAAGAGGCAAGTAAGTAGAAGCATAACATCAACAACACCAAAACATCTAACACATCCATGGAAATGAATCAAAGCTCTTCCTATTAATCAATAACTGTACATGGAGGTTCTCCACAGGAACTCTGCTCTTCTCTTTCTTCCCTCACCCTTTATCTTGGGCAATCCCTCAATAAATTATACAATGATACAAGGGAGGGTGTCTATATATGTTTCCCTCTCAAAGGTAAAGCTGTCTAATCTCTGACTAAAATCTATCTGACCTTAATTGTATTAGCGCCTTCCCTATACGTAACATAATACAATGCGCCTGGCTTTGATTGCCTTTAGTAAACGGCGGCGCAGCGAATACCAAGGTGAAATTCAAAATCAAAAGAAAAAGGTTTGCTGGCTTGTCAGTATGCAGTCTTCCTCTTGGCCCATTTGGTTCATACGATGAATTTCAAATGTGCGGATGCTCACCATCATAGTTTCTTCACATGCTTGCAAATAGGTAGTTTGGTTGAAAGGTTTGTTTGGTGAGTTTTGGAAGGATGCGAAAAAGTAGAGTTACTTTGTGATAGTTAGAGTGTTATTCACTTGGCTAAGAATCCAACCTATCACGGTAAAACAAAACATATACCTTTCAAGTACCATTTTGTAATACAAGTCCTTCCCGATAAAGGTGGATTCTCTCTTGAGAAAGTGCATACAAAGAGAAGTGTAAACATGTTCACAAAACCAATATTGTTAGAGAAGCTTCACGATGGTGATTGGATTCTCTTGTCTTCTTGTGAAAGGTGATGAACAAAGAAGGAGCAAGGTATTAGGTTGAGAATTTTTGTTAAGGTGGAGATTGTTGGAAATGGTAACAACAAATTCTTCCATGAATAAGATTCCAAATCCAAAATTGGCGTTAGTTTGTAACTGGCTATTCACCCTAAGTTAGAATTTTTTGTGAATGCATTCTATAATCATTTTTCCATGTAATTGTATATAAATTATGTAAGCCAGTAGAGGAAAACATGGAGTGGTGAAAGGTGTGAGTGAGTTGTTGTAATCTCCTTGATTTGAATAAAAGAAAACCGATACCTCTGATGTAGCCCAATCCTTGAGTGAACCACATTAGATATTTGTGTCTTTTATTTTTGCATGACTGTATTTTGTCTTATGTTAATTTGTTTTCCACATTAGCAAATTGTAACAACCTCTAGATTGTGGAAGGAGTAAGCCCGGTACCCATTAGTTTATATGTCACAGTTAATGAATTTAAAGAGGTCCAAATGGGGAAGACTCGAGAGAATATCATTTAACTTAGAAACTAGGGAAGTATGCACAAGCTTTATGAGGTCTTGATCCAAATTCAACCAATAGAATTGCTTAGTAAAGGTGAGTAGGAGGAAGAAATTGGGAGAATATGTAAAGGTTTGCTTTGGACTAGGTCTTTCAATAGTCTAAGGAGGAAAAACTATGAAAATAAGATCCTTATGAATTCAAAGTTTTAGGAAACTAAAAATGCTATAACACCTTTGCCGATCAAACATTCATTAAAACACAATCACCATAATTCATGTGAATCCTTCAATCATGAACATTGATGTCGGATCTGGGGATAATATGGAAATAGAAGGCAGCTTTTCATTAAACAAGAAATCTCATATCAAGTTACATAACCAAGAACCAGATATTCATTAAAACATTGTCGAACTTAACTCAACCATTGGCCATAACAAAATATTAAAAGTGAGTATATATACTCAAAACCTCACTAATACCGGGGAACATAGTTGGACCCACGCATTCAAAGTAGTCAGTGCCTACCCTGTCAGAATATGAGATCATTCTTCTATCAGACATGAGCTCGGATCAGCATGGGTGTTGCATGACTTCCATAACTTCCATTTATGGAGTGAGCCGAGATTTCAACCACTAGTCCTTTTTCGGTAACTTTCTTCATCGGGATCAGGATGAGATTTAACATTCAAGGATCTACCATGCACTACTAGCATCCCTTTGAGTCAACCCGACACCTTGAACCCATGATGGTATCGGTCTTTAACTCACACAAGCATCTTCAGCTTCTGGTGCAGGTCTCATGAAATTCATACTCTTTCCTTCGTGCTCCCAAAGCTCTCAGTGCCAATGTCTCCTTCACAACATTTGTCCTGCATGTGAGATCAGACCATGACGATGGGCCCAACTCCTCCAGAGCATCGCCAATTTCACATTCAGGGGCCTTCACATCACTTGAATAAAAGCTCCCGATATCTGATATCGTGAAATTTCCATTATTCATATCAACGGTCAAATCTTCTATGCATATGACGACCATGATTTCTCCTAAAACTCCCAAAATTCACTTTTGCAAACCATCATATCGGCTGCCACCTTTCCCTATAAGATCCATGGTCTAGTTCATATCAGGATTTTGTGTCCTGGGAAGTTGAAAGGCCACTCCTCCCTTCTCTCTATTTCCTAAATTGTGAAATTTCCCTTCTTCATATTGACGTTCGGATCTGTTATGCATCCAATAGCAATAGTGGTTCAAAACTCCCAAATTACTTTTGTAAACCATCGGATCGGTACCCACCCGTCCCTATAAAGATACGGTCTAGATGCGTATCGAGTTACATCTTGGGAAGTTGAAGGCTACTCACCTCCCTTCTCTCAATTTCACCAAGTAAACTGGAGCCTAGCGAGCGACATCTCCTCTCCTTAACCTTCAACAATGTGACCTGGACTATGACCAAGCGTTTATCCAAAAGGTGCGTGTAAGGTTCGCATCTCGGGAAGTTGAAGGAATACTCACCTCCTTTCTTGATTTTTCGATTTTAGAAAAGCATCGGATCGACGGTCCATGACTTTCCTCGATCCAACAACCCAGATCATTTCAAGAGTTTTCACCTCATGAGTTCTAACAAATTTTTTGTTTGCACTTCTCGAGTTCTAAAACTATGAAATGTTGTTCTTTCTCCATGTGCCTTTCCTAGCACAAATGGCTAGGATTGACCTCGTGAATTCAAACCTTTGTCTGACGTTAAACTTCACACAAATTTATGATCACGGTACGGCAGGGACCACAAATGAACTTCAAATGGAATCTCTGTTGAAAACTTAGCACGTGCTCGCTCGCTTGATTTGAGTCCATATCGGACCCGCTCTAAGTGTTTCTCTTTATGATCAAGCCTATGGCCTACGTAAAATAAAAACTCGGATGTTGGATGAGGGCTTGGGAAAAGAGAAGGATCATTGATAGAATTAATGTAGATGAGTGCTTAAACAAAAAGGGGGGAAAAAAACAACTTTACCAGTTGAAGGGAAAATTTAAAGACATGTCCTGCAATAGAGGGAAAAACAGGGCATGGGCATAGCCTAGGGTATAAACCACCAACTCACAGGACCCTGACAAATTCTTGTGATAACATTGGCTCCACGGGGGATGGCATGCTCCATGAGAGTTGCCAAGAACACATAGTTCCAATGCCTTATCTATTGGGCTATGGAGTCTTTATAATAAAAAAAAAAAAAAAAAAAAAGGAAAAATGATGTACAATGACATGGTAAACCTCTCATGGATTTAAGTATGGAATATTTTTAGAAAATTCCCATTCTGAGGGCTACCGAAACCCGACATCCCTACAAATTTTGCAACTTGTAAGTGTTGTTTTGAAAAACTTCAGAAACTTTGAAGGTGTTGATCCATAAGGCATCAAATTTATCGTGATTGTCTTTATCCTTCTTGGGCACATCCCATTTTAGTACTAGATCCTTGACTAAATCCTCCTTTCTTACTTTTGTTTCAAAACACGCTTGATCTTTTGTTGATGTTGATGTGCTTTTTCCAGTAACTTCTCTCTAACCTGCTGCACTTCTACTAGATGATGTATCCTTCTGATCATATCATGAGGCTCTCATGGCGGTATTGGAAGAATTTTTCCATGGGTAATGCAAGATGAGAAGGAAAAAATGACTCAACTCCATACACAAGATGAAAAAGAGATACACCAAGAGATATCTTTGTTTTCACTCTATCAACCCAAAGAAAACTTGAGCTTTAGATACCATGATTTCTTAATGTCCTCTAACAATCTTTTGATGAAATCTTTATAAGGTTCTTGTTAGAGGATTCTACTAGTCTGTTCTCTTGAGGTTAATAAAGTGTTGAGTGAATCAATGCAATCCAAAAATGCTCACATAATTGGATCAATGGTTCAACCTTAAATGATGCGGCATTGTCAGTGACAATTCTTTTCAGACAGTGAAAACTTGCTATGATATCCTCAAGAAACTAATGATTACCTTGTGAGAAGCAATCCTTGTGGGGATAAATTCTATACACTTGGTGGTAAAGTGTCATGGCCGGTCAAGATCCACTTCTGCTAACCACTGGAAGCGGATGAATCTCCCAGATAAAATCTAGGCCACAATGCTAAAAGGGTCCTAAATCCACCACAAGATTTAAAGGAAAGTACTTGAGATAGCCCAAATATTAACCACAAATTTATGGCACTTGACACAAGCCTTGATTTTATCACAAACATCGATAAATAGGCTAGGCCAGAAATATCCAACTCACGAGAATGTGTGGTTTGTGGTTTTCAAAGAAATTGATGTCATCCCGACACAAGGTTATCCATGAAATTCAAAGATATTTGGAGCTTCTTGTGGGATCTAACGTATCAACAAGTCCCTAGGATCTTCAATATAAAACTTGATCCTTGAGGAAATATTTAATTGATCGAGCTTTAAGTCTCACTGCTGTTTCCATTACCATCGGGGAGGCTACTTAACTTCCGTAGGAAGAAAATGATGTCCCTGTACCAAGCACATTCTTCTAATGGAGGGTAGGCTTGAGAAATCATATCAAAAAACTTACCCTGCTGATTTTCTAAGCAAGCGTTGATGAAATTTACCCCCAAGGCTTTGAAATTAGATTCAACCAACAACCTATATAAAATTTGGCCTTTAACCAATTTGGTGGTTCTTATCTCCAAGTCAAATTCAAAATTTTAGTAATCCATTTGCTCCTTCTCCCATATATGTATGGCTGACTAAGAATGTCCTTCACAAAAGTTGAATGAACATATGCAATGACCTGAAAGAAAACATATACTGAAGGTTGGATCTTAGCGAGGGGCATAAGGCACATTTTCCATGATTTCATATTTCAACTCTGCATGTCCCAATGACCTATTGAAAAAGGCAATTGGCTACTCGAACCATTCGTCATTATTTACAACCAGCGACTACCGCTGTGTCGGATGAAGCAAAGGAGAAAATCATAAAAACTTTGGAATAATTAGGACCGATGAGCACAGGTTCTTGATCACAACCTTGTTTATTTTATCAAAGGAACTACGAGATTAATGGTCCATTTGATTTCATTTCTTTTCTCAACATGACTATAATGTCCTTCAGCAGTTCAACAAAAGTAGAAACAAACCTTCTCAGAAAATTAATCTTCCCAAGAAGACATAACTTCTTTCTTGGATCTAGGGGCGCTAAGGTTTGGATGGATTCCACCCTATTGGGATCGATGTTTACTCCCTCAGTTGATACTATGTTCCCCAGTAATTTTACCTCCATAGAAAACAATGACTTCTTGGAATTCAAGGAGAGATCAATTTTTCTGCATTTTTGGAATACCTTTCTCGGATGATGACAATGTTCTTAATAATGAGTCTTGAAGAAAGCTGTAATGTCATCCAGAGAAATGACTACAAATTTATCCCTTTCCCCTATAAAGGCGATGTCCATAGCATCTTTGGAAAGTTTCTCTAGCGTTCATCGATCCAAAGGTCATCTTGGAATACATGAATGTATGGAGTGGTGAATGTTGTCATCTCTTAGTGGAACCGAAATCTGATTGTAGCTAGAAATCCATAAATCATGGACATCCTAGGTGCACCTTTGACCCTCTGCAATATCTGCTCCATTTTGGTAATGGGTAATTATCTTTTTTAGAACATTTGTTTAAGTTTCTGAAATATACACACAATCTAATTTCTCCATTCTTAACACTCCTTGCTGGGACTAAGTTGGCTACCCATTCAAAATACCTCAAAGGAGCGATAATCTGGGCATCTAAAAGATTTTTTACCTCTTTCTACATGATAGTCAAGAACATATGGTTGATCTATCTCAGTTTCTTGCCTAAATGGCTTGGCCTCTTAATTTAGTGGGATCTTATGCTCAATGATGCTTGTGTCATATGTTATAATATCCTCATAAGTCCAGGCAAAAACATCAACAAACTCTCTCAATAGTTCAGCATATTCATCCCTTTGTTACCTTGATAGACTCCTTGACAACTTGAAAAATTTGGATCTTTCTGTACCAATGTTGCATTTACCAATTTGTCCATCATCATCATACACAATACTTCTTCATTGCCCCATCATTTCTATCAAATAGTCTTTCCAAAGGAACTAGTTCCCTCAGAATGTGATTGCTAAGAATAGTGATTAGAGATTTTGTTGGGGAAAACATCCTGACCTTAGGGATTACTTTCATAATCGATCTTTATGAAATATGTAGTCGCAGAAAACTCATCAACAATGTAGAGTAATCTTTGATCTCAAGATCATCCTCAAAATATTTTTCAATTCTTGACATTTATGGGGTATAGAGTGTCTGTAATTTACATCTACATCATATGTAAGATTTTGTGGAAATGGGACTTTGAAATTTCTCACTGAGACAACCAAAGAATTGCCCCTAATGTTTTCTTCTCTTGGAATAAATGATATACTGAAATCTAGGAAAACATTGTCAATAAGGTTCCACACTTCATTTCTATAACTTCTTAACCTAGGGTGCCAAGCTTGGTAAATTTTTCTAACTTGATGGACAATTAACTCAACATCCCAAAATATTGACCATCTCTTCAATTCTCATGTCTTTTAGCAGCCCCCTCAAACCCTAAGATGAAGTTGTCTGCCACATTATTGATAGCTCAATTCTAGCAGCTGGAATGAGCTATAGTCTCTTAATGAATTGAAGAAGACCACTCCCGCACCAACGCCTTCCTTATAAGAGGCTCCATAGAAGAACATTTTCCACATAGAGGGTGATGGGAGATTTTCACAAAGCGTGAAATAGGCCTCTTTTGATTTCTAGAGGAGGTTCAAGACTATCGATTGAGTTGCAACAAACTAGATCCCAAATATGTGTCAAGAGAAAGATGGGATGGTTTGTGAGTTTTGCTTCATCACTAGTAATGTATGCCAAATGAGATTCCTTGAAGTCTCCTCTCTTGACTAAACAATGGAATGGTAGCATAGGTGGGGTCCATCTGCAAAGTTCCCCTAGTCTTTTTATCACGAACTTAGGGGGACATCATTCTAATGTCCATGATCAAGATTTTAGCTGGCCGATTTGGGCGAGGATACTACCAAATTTTGATAACCCCAGGCACTTGACCTTCCACGGAATCAGAAAAGAATACAGTTAAATTGGTAGGATTTTGTAATCTCCATATCAAGCTCTTCCATGACAATCTTAGGCATAAGATTGTGAGATGCCAATCCATCAAGCAGGTTATGCAACACCTTGTCATGTATGTTAAAGGAAGTATAGAAGGGAGGGGATGAATTGTTTCTATATTCTACCAAAGGACCTAGAGACATTTTGCAAACTTATCATCTTGGAGGTTTATTGATTCTGTGGAATGAGGCAGAATGTTTGAAATTTTAACATTTTTTGAGAGCTTTTTGTACGGAAGTCTTAGTGCTTGACTAGATCTGAAATGGGTACAAGGATTCTAAATTTTGTATTTCATGCTCATAGCTGAAAGAGGGGGTTTGTAATTTCTCCTTTTGGGTCTGACTTTTGACCACTTATGGGGGGTCTCTTCCTTCTTTTTCTTATACATGCGCAATATCTTTAGTAGGTTTTTCTTCTCTAGTAGGTTGATCAAAGGATACCCAGTTCCCTTCTTTATGTTTGGACCTCAAACTATATCTATTTGGAGTGTGGATGGCATCTTGCTTACTCAGATCATTCATTTGATTACTTATGAGGGCCTCTTCATATGAAGATTGATTTAAATTAGGGGACAAAGAGGAATTTCTCCTTCAAAGGCAATGGATCCTCTCCCGGGATCAATAGCTGCTTCCTGCTATCTTCATCAATAGCAAGTTATTTTGAAGAGTTTTGGATTCCTACGATCATCCTACATCCTTGTTTCCTCGATCTCTTTGGATGATGCGAGGGGCATTAGTAAGGTCTCCTAGAATTTACTTACATTATCAGTGTTATGGGTGTTCCTATAGCTCTTCCTTCCTTCCAATTTGGTCCTCTCAATTCTAGCAAAAGTGACTTTAGTGGTTTGGTTACTTCATCCATTTTGAAGGGGGGAAACAAAAGAACTAGAAGTCAAACCTTCAGACCTACCTTTTCTTCTATCTCTATTATATTTACTCCTAAGCTTGTCAGCTACCATTATATTATATTCTACTTCAATGGTTGCATCTTGTATATGAGCCAAGTTGGTAGCTCTTGTTTCTATCAACAAGAGGCAAAATGGGAATTGAAAACTTGTTAGCATAAGTCATCTTGGAAGAGTTTTTTGTGGGTTTAACTTCAGCGGGAATATTTTTATACATCTTATTAGATCTCTTCGAGAAGCTTAAAACATATTTCCATTCTTCTCTATTAAGTTTCCCGAATTTTGTAATATAATCAAGGAGATATTTTTTATTCCCCCAATTTCTTGAGAATGAATCATCTAGGCTGACAATCCCATCAATAGATCTAGGAGGAGAGTCCTTAAACAAATCCCCAACATAACCATCAAGGCTCACCGTACAAAAACGGTCATCCACACATCTTCATTTTTCGATGGTGCGAATCTACATAAATCTATAAAAAGGATGCAAGGTTCTCTTTTGTAGTCACGTCTCCCTCTCACGTGAGGCTGGGGCAGCTAAGCAGGTGTTATGTGACTCGGAGAGATCATTCAGAATTTTGAGATAAAACCAGGAGGGGCATATCTAGTAGCTAAAGATCTCATACATCTGATACGAGGAGTATTAGCACCTACCATTTGGACATGAGTTGGAGGGGATGGAGTTCATACGGGCAAGACTGGGGTTGTGCTTCTAGGAGAAAAAGAAAAAGGTTGAGCATTAGGAGATAAATATGAGGGGCTATAGGTAACATAGGTTTCCCCTTTTGTAGATACAACAACTCTAATAGGAGGAGGAGTAGGAAGAGAGTATTCACGGTGGAAATAATAAGCTCCCCTTCCACTTCACAACTTTGGGGGAGAAATGGGTGTCAAAGATCTCTCCTTCAAATCCAAGAATAGGAAGCGAGGAGAAATCAGAAAGAAAACTCCCAAAACTTAAATTTATTGAAACTCTAGCAATTTCTATAATAGGAGAATCAAAAACAACCACTGGAGTTTGTAAAGAGGGATAACGCAAATTATCAGAAAAACTTGGCACAACAATGGAGGTACCCTTTTAAGAGGTCTTTCCATTTTTGATAATTACCTCTAGTTCAACGGATGTTGCTAGAGGCGTGGTGAAGTGGACCTCGTTATTAATGCGCCTTTACGGGCAAGAAGCTGAAGCTTGATGGAATCGCGGATGGTGGAGTCGCCGGTGAAGGCTATTATTTGATATCGCGAGTTACAGTGCACCTCAATTAGTAAGCTTTGTCATTAAATGCAGAAAAAAAAATTCAATTGGTTCCCCAGCAACAATTCCAGAACTATTAGAAACAGAAGTCACCTCTGGATTGAGACAAAGGTAAGCCCAGTACCCATCAGTTGATACAGTAAATGTAAACGAGTTTTAAGAGGCCAAATGGAAAAGAATCAATGAAAATAACATTATAACTCATAAATATGGACTAGCATACATAAGAAATTGAGGTCTAGAATCAAATTCAATCAGTAAGTTGTAGTAAAAGGTGAGTGGGAGGAAGAAATTGAGGAGAAGATGTAAGTTTTTCTCTGGACGCCAGTCTCAGTGACTGGGAGGCTCGAAAACAAGATCCTCTTGAATTCAAAGTTTGAGGAAACTGAAAGCGCTATAACCGCGTTGCAATCAAACATTCATTACAACACAATCACCAAAATTCATGTGAATCCTTCGATCATGAACATTCAATATCAGATACAGATAAGATGGAAATAGAAGTTGGCTTTCATTAAATAAGAAATCTCATATCATGTGACATAACCAAAGAACAAAGCTTCATTAAAACATTACAATCAGGAGCGTAGATCTACCATCGACACTTACAAAATATTAAAACTTAGTATATATACTCAAAACTATTGCAACTACTGCGGGCGGTGATCGGATCCACATTCAAAGATTCGGTGTTACCACCTAGCATGCAGAATTCTTTTGTCGGAACCTGGCTCTATATTAATGGGTGTTGTAGGAAAATCGCTCCTGCAGGTACCAACGGTGACAAATGGAGTCCCCGGCCGGAGAACCCAACCGAGGTACCTTCTATTTATGGAGTGAGCTGGGGTTTCAACCACCACTCCCTTTTTTCATTAACATTCTTCCTTCGAAGTCCGGATGGGGACTTAGCGTTCAAGGATATACCCACGCACTTCTAGGCCCTTTGAGTCAACCGGCTTCTTGAAACCATGGCGGTCTCAGGTGCTTTAACTCCTACCGGAATATTTGGCTTCGGGTGTAGGTCTCATAAAGTGACACTCTTTCTTCACCTCCAAAATCTCATGGTGCCAGCGTCTCCTTCCTTTGCATTTTACTTTTGCATGCAACCTGGAGCCATGACCATGGGCGAACTCTTAGGCACATATAATTTCGCGTTTGAGACTAACCGCATCACTGTTCTAAACTCCCGATACCCGATATCACAAAATTTCCCTTCTTCAGATCAATGGTCGGATCTGCTATGCATCCGACGACCATGATTCCTCCTTAAACTCGTGAAGTTCACTTCTGTGAACCATCGGTCCGGTACATACATATCCCTATAATATCGATCCATATCGCCCTTCGGGGATTTCATGTCTCGGGAAGTTTAAAGTCTACTCACCTCCCTTCTCCGATTTTTAATCGTGAAATTTCCCTTCGGATCGATGAATTGGCGGATCTACTTTATGGATCCGATGACCCGCGTTTCTTCAAAGCGAAATTCACTTTATTGAACCATCGAATCGACTACACTTGTCCCTATAATATCCATAGATTGAAATCATTTGAGATTTTGCATCTCGGAAGATGAAAGGATACTCACCTCCCTTCTACTGATTTCCAAAATGTGAGAAACTGGAGCCTAGTGAGCGCCAACTCCTCTCCATAACCTTCAACAATGCGACCCCATCTATGACCAAGCGCTTATCCAAATGGTGCATATCAGTATTTCATGTCTCGCGAAGTTGAAGAATACTCACCTCCTTTCTCCCAATTTCTGATTTCACGCTTGCCTCAGATCAATGATCCACATCTTTCCTCATTCCAACGACCTAGATCATTTCCCGATTTTTCACTTCGAGAGTTCTAGCAACTTTTCCTCTGCACTTCCTGAGTTATTAAACCGTGAAATGTTGATCCTGCGCCACACGTCCCTCCCAGTACCAATGGCTAGGATTGACCTTGCGATTTTGAACCTCTATTTGATGTTAAAATTCATGCAAATTTATGATCTTGATTTCCTTAGGGCCACAAATCTGAACTTTGAATGGAATCTCATTCGCTGAAAACTGAAATTGCTCGCTCGCCAGTTTGAGTCCATATTAGACTACTCTAAGTGTTGCAGTTTGAGCTCATCGTTGTGGCATGCGTAAAATAAAAGCTTGAATTGTTGGCTAAAGGTCGGGGAAAAAAGGGATGATTGTGAGAATTGGCAACATAGATGAGGCTTAAAAAGGGGCAAACAAAATGACTTTTCCTGCTGAAGGGGAAAATTTAAAGACATGTCCTACAAAAGAGATAAAAACAGGGCATGGGCATAGACAGGTATAAACCACCAACTCATGGGACCGACAAGTTCATGTGATAAAATGTAGCTTTCTATAACACATATAAACTGACCTCATTAATTATAGGTCTACTCCTATTGGTTAATCTACGTTCAGGAAACCAATGATGTAAGCATAGAAAATCAACATTTTTTCTATCAGTATCCCTTAAGCTAAGAAGGGTCTTACTTCACATTAATGTAATTTACATAATTGATTCTTATTTTATCATATACTGGTTTTTCTAGAGCTCATTCAACATCAAGGCACTTTTTCGTAGAAAGTTGTTATCCTTCATTTTCCAAAATTTTTGGTACTTCTACTAGTTTATTGAGACAAAGGTAATCTTAGAGATGTGAGAATAGTGGACCAAGTTATGATTAAGGGGGAGTCCAACGTGTTAATAAACCATGTGGGTGAAAAGGATTCCTAGAGAAATAACAAGTACAATGGATTGAAACCAAGTATCTCGGTAGATGGATTTTATTTTATATGGACATCAATGACTAGTTGGTTGCAAGTACAAAAGGAAGAAAGAAATTTTTTGGGCATCAATCACACGACATGTGAACAAAAGAAGAAGAAGTAGAACGTTTGAGGATGAAGCTCATAGTGAAGAAAGTCCAAGAGAGAGTGTGCATTGTAAATTAGTTTCCACGTCATAAGGTTCATCGTTAGCCAAAACCACTTGTATTCAAAGTTTTTGGTCAGCTAGAAATCACTTGGTGTGATGATTCACGCTCATCCAAACACATGTTCTAATGGTTTAGAGTACACTAATGAAAACCATTGAAGATGTAACTTTAAGAGTAAGATAAGGAAAAAACATGGATATAGTCATTTTAAACAACATAGGAGAAACTATTGAGAATGGTCACAAAGGTTGTAGCCATTGGAATTTGTTTTCTCCCATCGTCAATTTTGTAGAGATGAAATAATAAGAATGATGCAAAATCATGATCTCTCAAGGCTTGTACGAGAGCATTCTTCCCAAGGTGCAGTAGAAACTAGGTATTATATATTTTGAGATGGAATACAGTGAAAGGGGGGAGGAACATCAATCAATGTCAACATTCTAGTTATTGATGAACTTTTGTTGTATAACTTTAAGAGTAAGATAAGGAAAAAACATGGATATGGTCATTTTTAAACCATGGAAAACCCATGAGATGATTAAGGTTGTAGCCATTGGAATTTGTTTTCTCCCATCGTCAATTTTGTAGAGATGAAATAATAAGAATGATGCAAAATCATGATCTCTCAAGGCTTGTATGAGAGCATTCTTCCCAAGGTGCAGTAGAAACTAGGTATTATATTTTGAGATGGAATACAATGAAATCGAGAGGAACATCAATCAATGTCAACATTCTAGTTATTGATGAACTTTTTGTTGTATAAAAAAATGAGTAAAAGATTTTGGACGATCTTCCTGGAAGAAGAATATTTTTGAAGAAATTGACACCGTAGGAATTGTAGAGCATGATCATAGTGAAGAAAGTGAATAACATTGTGTAGAAACACATGTGGATGATACAATTGCGTTTGATATCAAAATATATAAGCCTAGATGATACTTAAACTTATAGTCCATCATATTATGAATTTTGTAATCCCATAGAGGCATTGTTGATTGTCAAAGTTGTAATGGTTAGTATTCAGTGGTCGTAATTAAGGGGGAGTGTTGAAACATAGTAATTACTCTCACACATTTAATATGGCGGGTAAGATTC